>LOJH01006784.1:26278-44470 GCA_001685095.1 Ellobius talpinus | reverse complement strand
ATTAACCAATGAAAGTAACACATAGACAGATGACCCTCCTCCATCAGTTTGGTTTGTTTATTTTGATTTTAAGACAAGGCCTGACTCTGTACTAGTCTAGAACTATATAGCCCAGGCTGGCCTTGGCTTCACCATCTTTCCACCTCTGTCTTCTAAGTGAGTTTCCAGGTACGCACCACTATAACTTGGTGTGGTGTGGTCTTTGATAAAGCAATAACTAACATCAACAACAGCTTTTTTTAAGGTAACAAACTGAGTTGAGAATACAGCTCAGTGGTGAGTTGAGAATACAGCTCAGTGGTAGAATGTTTTCCTATCATGCTCAAAGCCCTGGGTTCAGTCCCGATCACTGCTAAAAAACCAGAATGCACCTAAGTGTTCTTTCTTCAGAACTTGAGCCATCGTGTCTTCTGAGGCTATCCAGGGAGAGCCTGTGGTCGTGCGTCAGCGTATTTGTACATGTGCATGTGTATTCTTAAATATATTTAAAAGCACTTTCATGTGTGTGAAAGGTACTGAGGATCAAATCCAGGGCCTCACATATGTTAACAAGGACCGTACACCTGAACTACACCCTCAGTTCTCAGAAGCACAGTTTTGAGACATTTTTTGAATATTTGTTTTTCCTCTAGATAGTTGGGAGCACCCACCCCATGTCCTGATTTTGTAACCCACCAGAGAACAAGCAATATCATTCACTGTGTATAGACCTAACTCATTTTTCGAGAAGGTGCTTAACAGTTGATCATATGGAGTGGCCCAGCTTATTTAGTCTATTAAAGGCCATTGCTAGAAACTCCTTTTAAAACAGCCTCTTCTTAGTTGAGCCTTAATGACTTTTAACTTGACTACATAAAAGGCTATAGGCATCTGTGTAGTTGCTCTTATACTTTAGAGCAGTGGTTCTCAACCTTCCTAACGCTGTGACCCTTTACTACAGTTCCTCACGTTGTGGTGACCCCAACCATAAAATTATTCTCATTGCTACTTCATGACTGTAATCTTCTACTGTTATGAGCAGTAATGTAAATGTCTGTGTTTTCTGATGGACTCAGGCAACCCCTGTGAAGAGTGTTTTGATCCTCCAAGGGTAGAGACCCACAGGTTGTGAGTTATTGTTTTTGTTATCCTTATTTTTCCTCCTTAAGTCATTCTCAGAGTTCACCTGTGAGACAATTTGTAAGGTATCAGCTTCAAGGTTCAGATTCAGATCTGGTTTCGTTTTGACTCAGTGGGTGCAATGTGAAGAATCCCAGGAATCGATGCATTCCTGGGGAAGGAAGGGCTTGGGATGGTATTTATAAGGGTGGACATGGGGCTGGAAACTGAAATGGCTGTGTTTGACCAACTCCACCCCTGAAGCCCATTTTCTTTCTTTCTCTAACAGTCTCTCAGCGCCAATTTTAAACTGTCTCTAGCTCACATTTCAGGGAAGCAAGGTATTTTTTCAAGCCACAGAGTTGACTTGCTAGTTTTTAAAGTTAATTTATAAAAATTTACTTGTGGGATGGCTCACGTGTTCCCCTTTGACGTGCATGGAGGACAGAGGACCATTTGAGGAAGTCCATTCTTGGTTTCCACCATGTCTGTCCTCAGGATTGACTCAAGTCCTTAGACTTGGTCTTACCTTTGCTCATTGAGCCAACTCACTGGCCCAGCTTGATAGTTTGAAGGCTCGAATGCTAGCCCCTCTAAAATTTATGAACCAAGAACCACTAATCATGTATATCCTATAACTTTCATTTTTTCATTTGTTTTTTTCTTTATTTTGGGTAACTCCTATTATCATTTTAACTTTTCAGGACTTTGTTCTGTGTTAACCAGCTTTTAACTTAGAAGGGTTAATGCACTGTTTACCTGTGCTCCAGATTTGTTTTTAACTGACATCATGATAACGAAACTTTCTGCTTTTCATCTTTTCTTATTTCCCTGAAACGACCTAGATTTTCCAGGTTGTCCTGGAACTCACAGTTCTTCTGCCTCAGCTTCATGGGAGAAGGTTGGAGTTGTAGGCACTTTCCATCAACCCAGCTGATGAAATCATTGCATCCTGAAATTAAAACGACGTTTGCCGCTGGGCATGTTAATGCATACCTATATCCCAGCACTCCGGAGGTTGAGACAGTTCCATTGAAGTTAAGGCCAGCCTAGGACAACAGGCTCTGTCTCAAGAGGAAAAGGAAAAAAAGAGGGAAGGTAGGGGGAGAGGGCAAGAAACAATCGCTGTAGGGAGGAACTGCGGATGACTCCATTTATCTCCATGTTGAGTCCATTGCTGACTGTGGACCTCGTTCAGAGATAACTGTTCCTCTAACTCTGTTATTGCCTGGCTTTTAGGGTGCCACCCAGACTGTGCACATACTATCCTGTGTGTGGAAAACCTAAAAATATGGCACAGGGATATGTGATTCCTAAGAGGTCTGCTGGCAGGTGAAGTGGCCAGTAAGCCTGCTTTGAAGGCTGGGCCAGGTTTTCATAAAACAGTCAAGAGCACTGCCGAGCATGTAGGGGAAATTCCAGAGGTACTGCAGGACTTCAAAGGGGACTTGAGAAGAGCGGTTTGGGGCTAGCCTTTGTAGCACAGCAGTAGAGCCCCCGCAAAGCGTGCAGAGAGCTCTGGGTTCATCCCCTGCACCACGAAGAAAAACAAACAAACAAAACCAAACAGCAATATGTGAGAAAAGATTATCAAATTTTTATTGCTGTTGACTTGATCCATGATTTTCCTTTGATGCTGGAATCCACGATTTTATACGGGGAATGAAGTAACTGCTTCGTGGTGAAATTATGAAACTGTTAGTCTTAGACATAATAACTGATAGCTCGTTAAAAATTAAGTTTCCCGTGTAATGTTCATCCTTCAAGTCTCTTAATCTCGCATTTCTGCTCGTTCTGTGATAAATATGAAAGCAGCCCAAGGAAATATACAGTCTCATAGACTAAGTGGAACGGTGTCGCGCACATGCGCACTTGTTCTCCTCAGCTTGGGTCAGGATCGAGGGTAGAAGAAAAGGCTCGAGTTCAAATTTACAAGCTCCTACTCGGTAAGGAGACAGACACTTCCAAAGGGGCAGGTATTACCCTGAGCTGCTGTTCTCAGAGTTGGGAGATGCTCGGTGGCTAGGTGACTCACTCTGCTTCTCTGGCTGTCTCCTGTGCTTTCACCCTTCCCTTGTGGAGGTACCGGCACAGAAGGGTGTTTCTCTGGTTCAACTCAGCAGGTTTATGTTCTTGCGATCTGGAGGAAGCCAGTGAAACACTTTCTAAAGGAAGACCTGTTGCTATAAAGTTTTATATAAAATTTGATGTGCTTTTCCAGCTGAGAGAGAATGTTCTGTCCACAAAGAATTTAGCACTGGAAAAATTTAACTCTTAGAAAACTATTTACAAGGCTGTGGCATTTGGAACTGGGGGACAGTGCCTATCAACAGGAATTGGTTTCTGGCTTGGTTTTCTCTTGACTTTCTAGAACTCCATCTCTTTCAGAAACAAATCTGATTTGGAGTGGGTGCCTGAAGGAGATAGAACTGTGTGTTCTGCTGTTGAAGCTCCCCAAGCCCTTACTTCACTGTTCCCATGAACTAGACAGGAAGATGTGGAGGAAACCCTGTCCTGCCCCGCCAGCCTGCAGAGCAGTATTAAGCGTTACTTTCTTCTATGCAAAGCATAGAAGAGTACCACACTTCGGGATCGGCGTCAGGCCTCAGTACAGAGCCCGCTTGTTATCAGAAGTCTGAAATTATCAAGGTTGACTTGGAAGCTGTACTTAATTATATGGGTAAACAGTTTAATAACTGTTATCAAAATAAACAAATGAGTGTAGATTCTGGATGCTGTCTTCCCCATGGGCCTAAGCCCTTTGTTCCTTTACACTCAGGTTCCTTTTTCCCAGTCTGCTCTGGCTGGTCCAGACTGCTGATTCCTCTTACTCTCATTCCACCTCAGGTCTTCCACGAGACGTTGTTGTTTTCCCCTTCTTATATCTATCCCTTCCTCTCAGTCCCAGTGTCCCCAACTTCATCCTTTCACCATTGAGAACTGTGAAAAGTAGCCTGGCAGTGGTGGCACACACCTTTAATCCCAGGAGGCAGATCTCTGAGTTCAAGACCAGCCTGGTCATACAGAGCGAGTTCTAGGACAGCGAAGGCTACAGAGAAACCCTGTCTTGAAAAACAAAAACAAACAAAACAGGTGAAAAGTACTTGTGGAGATATTCCATGTCAGGCAGCATGCTGGGATTCAGCAGAAAACACAGCTGTCCCTGTGTTACATGTTAATGAGGAAAACTAGCGATTGCGTTGTTGCTGTTGGCAGGAGGTGGTTTAGGGCCCAGAAGAGACAAAGAAACCAATCTGCGATGAGGGAGAGTAAAGAGAATCTGGGTCGGCTTTAGTCAGCAAGCAATCTTTGGAAGTCAAAGCATCCCAGTGTTTTATGTCAGTAGTCTGGGTTCATGAAGTTTGGTTTTCACTTTTCGTGGTATCCGCATTGACCAAGGAGCTTGTACATGCTGGAAAAACACCGTGCCGTCCATCCTTATGCTCAACCCTGTGCGTATTTACAGCTTCTTTCCCTGCTCTTAAATAGTGACTTTTGCACTTCATTTGGGGCCTTGTTTGGTTGTTGATGTTGTTTTCTGTTTTGATCTTAGAGCCCAGATTGACCTCAAACTTATAATCCTCTTGTCTTGGCCTCCTGATGGCAAAGCTAGATTACAGGTGTCAAGTGTGCTCTCTCTTGACTTCCTAAAAGCAATGACAATAAGCTAGCTATCTTCTTATGAAAACGAAGGTTGCCAGAGAAGCACCTTTCAACTTCACCAGAATCAAAGCCCAGGGTCCTCATCACTGACCACCTGAAATCCCCGTGTCCAGAAAAACCCTCAGATGGGCTGTGGAAGAAGCTTTCTAAAACAGGGTTTCTAGCTCTACCTGGATCTGGATCCTGCGGGTGGTGGTGGGGCGGCTGAAAGCTTTGCATTTTTTAGGACGTTTCCAGATGAAGCCAGTAACTGATCAGAAATGCAACCTGTGCTGAGACGGCAAGGCTAGAGGGTCAAAAGAGTAAGGAACGAAGGTGAAACCAGCTGGGCTGGCTGTGAGCTCAGTGAGAGAGCTGTTGCCTAGTATGCACTGAGACCCTACTTTGGTTCCCAGCACAGCCAACCCCACCCCCACCCTGCACCCCCCACCCCAAAGGTGAAGGTACGTTTTCTTCTAGCTACATGAATAGGTGCTCTGGTCTACATCTTGTTTGCTTTTAATTATTCTTGCCAATGCAAATCAAACACTAATAACCCAACTGAACTGGCTCTCGGCCCTGCTCCCAGGAACAGCTCATTTTGTCAGTGAACTGACTGGAAAATCCCTGCCTCTCTCCCACCCCAGGATGTGAGTCTCCCGCTTGTCCAGGCCACCTATGATAAAGATGTGCATCCACCCACTTGAGTGATAAGAGGCCCTGGCCACTGAGTAACAGGAAGCCAAGTGCTTGGTGTAGGAGGTGTTCCTTTTGGCATTTTGCCTCGATCCAACTGGTTTATGTAGCCGTTGAACTGCAAGAATGGTTTCTGAAGCCAGTCTGTTATTCTATAGTGTGACCAGGACCTGGCAGGAAATTTATCCTTCACTTTGAAGACTCACGTTAGAAATGCTTGTATTTGGAACTCTGGCAGTTGAGTGACCTGACTGTGACCTGAAAAAGAGCCACAACAGGAACGGAATGCAAATTTCTCTTCTACTAGAGTGTTGTTCCTGATGATTTTCTTCAGCTCTGTTAGTGGCCTCGCCTACTCTACTCAGCACATGCTCTGGTAGACTAACTGCTGACTGCCATCAGAAAAGGCAGTTGGTTGTTTGCTGAGACAGTTTCCCACTGTGCCTGAACTCAGATGGTGGAGTTATACCCAGCCGGGTCTAGATAGGCAGTTCTAAAAGGGTCTTGTTTCTGAATGTGCACATACATCCTATGCCAGAATGATTTCCATCTTCTGCCTGGGGAACTTGACTGTGGAATTCCCCTTACAGAATGGATTGAACCAGTGGCTCTGAGCCACCTGAGATCTGTGTGGACATATGCGAAGCCACGGTGAGATCAGGCTGTCAAGGAAGAGCTGATAAATGGCCTGGAAGTGCTTTTCCAACCTCAAGCTGAGTCATAATCACCTGGAAGGAGGGCTTGTTTAAATGTCCTCATTAGATCACCAGGCTCTGTGCTCTTAGGGTTTCTGTAGGAGACTGGAGCCGGATACCCTCTTCTAGGTCCACTGTCCTGCCTCCATCTCAAACTGCAGGTATAAATCAGTGATAACTAGGGTGGTGGGCACGTGCTTACTGTTACCCCTGTACTGTTGATTGGACACTCACTGTCAGGAGTTCCCAAGCTTTACAATTTGGCATTTTGTTTTTAAATATCAAGGCCGAAGTTCTCAACAACGTCTAGTGTGCTCCCTCTAAGTCCTCTTGGTTTGTACCAAGAATCAATAGAGACTCAGTCTTCTAAAGCAAGGAGGCGTGGAAACAGAATGAGACAACTGGGAAACTTGCTTCCTACTATTACATATCCTGAATCACAGTCTAATGAGGAGAGCCAAAGCAGGAACTCAAACTTGGAGGCAGGAGCTGATTCAGAGGCCATAAAGCAGTACCACTTACTGACTTGCCCCTCTTGGCTTGCTCAGCCTCTTTCTCATAGAACCTTGGACCATTAGCCCAGGGATGGCACCACCCACAATGGCCTTCATTATTATCAGTTGAATTTGTACTAAAGTTGAATGTTAAGCACAGAGTGAATTTGAGTTTATACCACCTGAGCAGGGGGGGCCGCGGGGGGAAGCAAGGCAGGGTTTGGCTTGCCTGGCGTTTTCCATTCCTCCGAGTCCCATAGGCGCGGTCTCTCCCATGACTAGGATCAGGTAGTTGATGCTGGTTTGTGGAAGGTGACTAATGGGTATCCATCTCTGTTGATGCAGCTCTGCAACATCACAGGAGCGTCACAGTGATCTCCCTCTGGGTCTTGGTGACCTGCCCTCTGATGAGGAAGTCATCAATAGTTCTGATGAAGATGACGTCAGCTCCGAGTCCAGCAAAGGAGAGCCAGACCCGCTGGAAGATAAACAGGTATATTTTGGCAATCAATTATTTTGGCTTTTGTTTTTCTTGGCCTGTGCCATGGGAATGTGATCTATCTATCATACTGATAGGAAAACAGCAGTAACACCCCTAGCAAGTTAGTCTGGAAATGCTTCTCAAGTTTAAGTCTTGTTCCTGCTGTAATATAGCACCTACAGTGTTACACATCCAACCGTGTGTCACCTAAGGGTCATTTAGTGGTTTTTGAGAAATTATTTTACTAATGGCTTTTTGTATGTGTATATATGCATATGTATAGAAATGTATGTAGTTATGTCTAGATCATGAATCTTTCTTAGGGCTTGTTCTTTTCCTGCCACTAATTCTTATCTTTATTTGTTGTGGGTTCTTTTTTGTTTTTTGTTTGTTTGTTTGTTTTGCTTTGTTTTATGTGTATGGCTGTTTTGTCTGCATGTATGTCTCAGATCCCCTGGAGCTTGAGTTACAGACAGACAGTCGTGGGCGGCCATGTGGGTGCGGAAAATTGAACCTGGTTCTTTGGAAGAACAGCCAGTGCTCTTGACCACTGAGCCAACCCTCTGACCCACTGTGTAACCTAGTCTGACACTGGCGCATTCAGAGCAGTCCTTCTGCCTCAACCTTCTGAGCACTGAGATTATAGGTATGAGCCCCGGCAGTTCTTAAAATTTCTTGAAAGAAGGGAATTCTATGCATTTGAGGCTTGATCACACCTTTAAAATTTTTAAAAATAAATTCATTCTGTGTGGGGGGAGCATTTGAGTGAGCATGCTTCTGTGCTTTGGTACATGTATGGAAGTCAGGATACAAGTTGCGGGAGTCAGTCTTCTCCTACCACGTGACTTGTGGGTTCAAACCCAGGTTTTCAGGCTTGCAGCAAGTGTCTTTACCCCCCCCCAGCCACCTCACTGTTCTGATCATGTCTTTTTAAGGACAGAACAGAGGTTGCAGTTTGTGCCAGTTATTTCCCACGCTGCTGTGGCAACATACCTGACATGAGACAAACTTAATGGAAGAAGGGTTAATTTGCCTCACAGTTCAAGGACAGCCCCTTGTGTCCTGGAAGTCATGGCAGCATGAGCTTGAGGCACAGGGTTCCTGATGCTAGTTCCCAGCTCGCTTTCCCCTGTATTCAGTCCAGGACTCCAGCCCATAGCACGATGCTACTACCCACGGTTAAGGTGGGTCTCCCTATGTCAGTTAAACAAGTGGGGCTTGTCTTACGGTTACTACTGCTGCAATAAAATGCTATGAGCAAAAGCAGCTTGGGAAGAAAAGGCTTTGTTTGGTTTACGTATCCTGAATCTCAGTCTAATGAGGAAAGCCAGAGCAGGAACTCAAACTTGGAGGCAGGAGCTGACTCAGAGGCCTTTAAGCAGTACCACTTACTGACTTGCCCCTCTTGGCTTGCTTAGCCTCTTTCTCATAGAACCTCGGACCACTAGCCCAGGGATGGCACCACCCACAATGGCCTAGGCCCTCCCCCATCAATCACTAAATGCCCTACAGCCTTGCCTACTGTAAATCTTATGGAGGCATTTTCCCATTTGAGGTTTCCTCTTTCCAGATGACTCAGCTGGCCTAAAGCTAGCCAGCGCAGGGCTAATCCTTCAGAACTGTGCCCTGAAGCTTGTCTTCTGTGTTACTATAGATCCTGTCAAGTGAAAAATAAGTGTATCACCTCGCTCACTGTTACTAATAGAGTAATCATTTTCTTAAAATAATCCAGTGTGTGTTTGTATTATATGTATTCATACTTGTGTGTGTGTGTGTCTGTATATGTGTTCGGGAGACATGAAGATTGTCCATATGTTCATAAAAGTTTAAGGATATATAATAGGGAAATTCATTGTACTGTTTTAGTTTATCATAAACATCTCTATGCTTCATTTGAAATCACATTTCTTTGAATAAAGATATTATGAAAGGGAAACTTTGCATAACAGCAATGTCCCCATGCTATATTGGAGTGTTACAGAATGGAATTTTGAAGGATCCTCACAACATAGCAAGCCAAGGACAAAACCCTTGTCACCTGAGTCCTTGTCATATTTTCCTAATCCATTATGCCTCCTGCTTAGCATGTGTTGCTTTGTTTAAATCTGCTTCTACCTTTAATGAATGGTACATCGTGGTTATCTAAAATTGAGTCCCGGGCCTGGAAGTTGGTTCAGCAGGTTAGAACCCTTGTTGCTCTTATGGAGATCCTGGGTTCAGTTCCTAGCACCCTCGTAATGACTCCCAACTGTCAGTAACTCCAGTTCCAAGGGATCTGACACCTTCTTCTGATCTTGTCATGCAGTGTACATGCATAGATGCAATCAAAAATACATCAACACATAAAATAATAGAATAAGTAAATATAAAAAAATTGGTTGTCAGCTATGATTTGGGTAACTTGAAGCTAATTACTTAATCTTTTTGGTTTAAAGAATGCCACTTTGTAAATGAAAACAAGATATTACTTATAAATGATTTGATATATGGAAAAAGTTAGACTGACCCAGTATAGGGTTCGAGCTCAGTGACTTTGTTGTTTGCTGATGAGACTTAATTTCTGAACCGGATGCACACATTTGTAATTCTAGCAGTTGGGAGGCAGAGGTGAGAGCATTGGCACGAGTTCAGGCCTGACTGTGGTTAAACATTAAGTTCCAGATTAGTATAGACTATAGAGTAAGACACTATCCCAAAAGCAATCAGACACCCCAGAGATTTATACTTTTTTTTCCTGTCTCAAAAGCAAACAGGCACCCCAGATGCACACAAACCCCACCCCTGGCCCAACAGGAGTAAGTCTCAGATCAGGGTGTTGGAAGCAGTTGCTAGAACTCATTTAGGCAGGGGTTCTGTAAAGCCCCTGGCAACGGAGTGACTTGGCGCTCTGGGGGGTTGTTTGGCAGTCACAGAGCTGCCCCTCTGCCCTGCTCACACCTTGCTCCTTTACAAGCTTGTTTTCTGTGCTGCTGCTCCTTGGTACAGATCCTGGAGTAGGTCAAAGATAGCCCTCATGTCCCAGGTAGCCTCAGTGTTTGTTAGACATCAGCGGTGGCCATGGCCCTGGCTTTTGTGACATGCCCATCCCAGTGGAGGAGGAAGAGGGACCAAAACTCATAAAGAGGAAGAAGCTCAGAGTGTTTCCAGGCTGCACAGGGCACATAACAGTGATGTGCTGGAGACTGCAGTGGCTACTTTGGATGAAAGCCTCTGAGAAAGTGGTATTTGACTAGAATTTAAATGAATGTGAAGAGCCAATGCCTGTAGAAAGCTTGAGAAAGAACATTCAGATAGCATTGTGTGAGAGCCATAATTAAAATCAAGCTCTCCTCGCTTTCTTTTCCTGCTTCATACTGTTGTTTTGACCTGTTCTGTTTCACTTGAACAGGTCCTTGTCTGGTTTCTCTCTCTATTGAAGTGGTAACCACAGTGATCTCCACATGACGCTGGAGATCATACTGGCATACAGTGTAAAGGAAGGCTCTCACGTGGTCCATGATTCTGTCCAGCATCATGTTCTGTCACTGCCTGCTTGACTCCTGCATTTTGTGGTCACTGCAGACTCCTAAGTATAGTAGGTCTTTCTTGTCAGACTTTCTTTTGGGATTGCCAGCCCCAAAATAATGACATAGAGACTGATTCTTAATTATGAAAGCTTGGCCTTTAGCGTATGCTTGTTCCCAATTAGCTCTTATAACTTAAATTAACCCATTTCTATTAATCTACCTTCTGCCATGTGGCTCTCTACCTTTCTTCCATTCTGTATGTCTGACTCCCTCCTTTTCTTACTGGTGTCTCTTGCATGCCTCGATTCTAACACTGAGTTCCTCTCTCTGCCTGGAAGTTCTGCCTAACCTCTCCTGCCTAGCTATTGGCTGTTCCTCCTGTTATTAAACCAGTCACAACGACACATCTTCACACAGTGTACAAATAGCCCTCACCACCTAAGGTTCCTCTCTGTCTCTGTGCCTGCCTTCGCTTCCCTCCCTTTATTTAATAGTTCCATGTCCTTTTGTGCCATGTCGCCATATGCCTGCTAAATCTTTATCTTTTTTTTTAACATTTGTGTGATTCTCACAGCTATCACAAACATGTACTATCACAAATTTGTAGAACTCAGAGTACAGTTTTTGTGAGTCACTTCTTTCCTCTCCTGTGTGGATTTCAGGGAACGGAATCAACTCTTGAAGTTTATGTGGCAGATACTTTTACACATTGAGCCACCTCACGGCCCACCCTCCTTGTTTTCACTGGGGCTTCTTTTCAGTTAATTGTGGACATGTGACTTTTTTTTTAAAAAAAAAAATCCTTGTATCAGTAGCATCAGTAATGTCTCTCCTTTAGAATTCTCAACTGCTCTGAGGAACTGACATTGTGTGTCTTCATCCAGAACAATGAGGTAGAATATATTAGCTACCTTGCTAGATGGCTGTCATTCTGCCTAACCACAGCCTAGTGAATGTTTTTAAGTAATTTGCTTTCAGAGTGATTAGGAGAATACAGTCTTTGGAGTTAAATTGTGTTTGGGTTCCCACCTCTCTCAAGCGCTGTGATTTTGAGCACCTCACTTTGTTTCCCTTTCTGAAAAACAGAAAGAAGTAGATTCTAGGGTTGATGTTTCCCTTCCTTCAAGGACTGTTGTGAAGGAATGATGGCCCTGCTGAGAACAGTGTCTGACACAGAGTGAGTGCACAGCCAATGCTCAGTTCCTCCTGGTCATACACAGCAAGGGGAATCTCAAGCATTTCACAGCAGGCATTCTGTGTGTGCCCATGAGTTCACACCGTCTAACACGCGCCTGGTCTTTCCCGAGTAAGGAAGCAGTGTCCTTCTGTGCTTGTCATTGCTCTGCTTCAGTGGGGAAGACTGGTTCAGACTTAGCTCTGCTGTGCTGGATGACCTTGAACAAATAAATAGTCACTTTCAGGTTCAGTGGCACATGCCTATAATTCCAGCACTTGAAAGGCAAAGATAGGAGGGTTGACAGGAGTTCAAAGCCAGCTTGGTCTACCTAGTGAATTCCAGGCCAGCCAGCACAGTGTAGCTAGACCCCAACTCAAAAGCAACAACAAAAGTGTTCGTGAGAATGTATGTGGAGGATTTAAAAGAAGAAGCACTTTGGGAAACAGTTTTAGTTCTTTAAAAGCTTTACTGTAGTCATCATATGGCCCAGAAACTCTACATTTAGTACCTTCTTACACAAGAGAAATGAAAATATATGTCTACATAAAAGCTTGTACAAAAATGTTCCTTTTATCATTGTTTGTAATTGAAAGGTTTCAGGTGGGAGTTTAAGGGGACACTAAGATAGATTGTTGGGAGTGAGAAGTTGATTAGAAGAATTGTGGATACCATGGATAGACAGACAAATAACAGCATGGTGGGGCTCCTGGGGAGAGTTTATGCTCCTGCCCCAGTGACAGACAGCATAGCCGGGGCCTTGAGGAGAGGAAATTAGCACCCACTTGGCAAGAGTGACCTTCTGAGAACAGGGGGTGATTTCTCAGCACAAGCCGGCAGTCAGGCTCTCTGAGTCCTGGACAGGAGGAAGGGAAGGGTGTGGGGGACAGGATGTGTGACCATCAGTATCCTCTTTGATATAGACTGACTCCCAGGTGAGATGCTCAGGTACTGGAAAGTCTGTTGGCTAGAGATTCACAATGTCCTAGTAGGGTGTCTGTCAGTATCTGCGAGGGAATGGCTGCTGCAGATAGTGTGGCCTGAGCAGCAGCTCGATTATAGCACTGCATTATTAGAATAGTGACCAAAACGAGAGAATGTAAATGCTTGTCAACTGAAAATTGAAAAAGACAAGTGTGATATATTGACACAGTGGAGTAGTATTTGGCTGTAAAGAGGAATGAAGGGCGGCTATTAGTGGGCACAGAGTTGTTTGGGACAGAAGGAAGTATTTTAAATTCAGATTGTGGTGATGGATGGACAGCCCTGACTTCACTAGGAACCCCTGAACTATTTAAAGATTAAAACCACATTTTATGGCATATAAAAACAGCTAGGTGTTGTGGTGTATGCCTTTTATCCCAGCACTTGGGAGGCAGCACTTAGGTGGAACTCTATGAGTTCGAGGCCAGCTAGGTCTGAAAAGTGAAAACCTGCCTCAAACAACAACAACAACTTCCCACAAGATCTATCATATGTACTGTCTTTGAATCCTAGGAAGAAAAGGGATTTTAGAAAGGCTGTGTAACCTGCTTAAAAACCCCTGATTTAGAATTTTTAATTTCATTCTGGTTGGCACATTGTTCACAGAAGCTAAATGATGTCCACAGAACATGTTTGGAGTAAAGTAATAAACCACAGGAATCTTTATTAATTCCCTTTGGAAATTCTTATGTGTGTGTATGTATAGGGGAGTGTTAAACAGGTATGTGTGTGTACATGTACATGTAGAAGCCAAGAGTCATTGTCAGGTGGTTTCCTCTATTGTTCTCTACTTTATTTATTTATTTATTTATTTATTTACCCCTTTACCCCCCCCATAGGAGCTCTTCCTGAATTTGGAGTTCACCACTTCAGCAAGAGGAGCATTTGCTTTCTTGCCCGGCTTTTGTTCTGGTACTGGGGGTTTGAATTCAGGTCCTTGTACTTGTGTGGCAAGTCCTTTACCATCTGAGGCATCTCTTTAGCTCCCTGGAAGTTCTTCAGATTTTAGTTTATTGTTCTTTCGGGTCTTAATAAATGTTTGTTTTAAAGAAATGTGTTGGGCATAGTAGCTTGTGTCGATTTAGCATTTGGAAGGAAAGACAGGAGGATTCCTGCAAATTTGGGTCCATTTTGTTCTACATAGTAAATTCCAAGCCAACCAAGGCAATTTACTGAGACTCAGTCTCAAGAAATAAACAAAAAAATAAAATTAAATTTAAAATGAAGTGCATTCATTTTGTTTCTTTATGGTTAGAACATTCAGTTTGTAGCTTCTCTGAATATTTGTTTCTCTGTTCTTTTCAAATCTTTTGAAAATAGCTCGTGATTATTCTCCTGCAAAGAGAAGGGTGGAGCCTGGAAAGGACAATATCCTTTAGGTAACATCATGATATCACCTCATCTGTGACATAAAAATGATAAAGAGCTGTGCCTTGGGCAGGTCTTGCTGTTGACATTGTTGACATTCTTCTCTTGCGAGTAGAACTCTTGTTATGATAGAGAAGGTCTCTCAGATAGCATTAACCACACTGGGAGAACGTCATTGGCTGGCACTGGTACTCAGCAACTGCGAAATAGAGAACACCATTAAGAAGAACTGACAAAGCTGGGTTGCTATCAAAAGATCAGAGCATATCACTGGATTTCAGATCAAAGTTTCTGTGTTTAATGTGTGTGAGTTATTTCATGACCCCTGACAATGTGTTTTCATTTGTCTGTGGTGAGCATCTTGACTTCCATTGCAGTACGCTTTGCTTTGGGGAGATGTTGATATTTAACAGGCAGTCTGCTTTAAAATGTGATACAGTTTCCTTAGCTCCAAAGCCTGAGCTGCCAAACACAGCCTCTTGAGGTCTTATACCTCTTGAGGTGTGTTCCCATTATTGTTTGGCTAGGTCCAAATCAGTGACTGTTCTTACACAATGGAGAGAATATAGAACTTTCAATATTTGTTGTCTTTGACTTTTCAGATGACTACAACCCATTGATTTGTAGTCTACTAACATGCCTTCATTTAAGTCTGTAATTTTCCTAGCTTAAAAGGAAAAATAGAGGCTTGGAGAGATGGCTCAGCAGTTTGGAGCCGGTAGTGCTTGCTTCTGTAGAATATGGGAGCTTGGTTCCTAGTAGGTACCCAGAACCCATATCAGGCTGCTCACAACCGAAGCTTTGGCCTCTGTTAGCATCTGTGTTCACATGCACACACACACAAACACACACACACACACCATTAAAATAAATCTTATATGGAATGAATGGTGGTGAATGCCTTTAATCCCAGCACTTGAAAGGCAGAATCAGGCAGTGGTCTGCCTTAGAGGTCATTCTGATCTATGTAGTGAGTTCCAGGCCAGCCAAGGCTGTATAGTTAGACCATGGCTCAAAGTAAGGAGTGCAGGGATAATTCCATGGTTAAAGCACATTTTTATTTCAGAGGACCTAGGTTTGGTTCCTAGCTCTTACATAGTAGCTCAAAACTGTCTGTAACTCCAGCCTCCTCTCTGGCTTCTAAAGGCACAGGTACCCATACAGTCGCACACAGGGAAAACACTCACACCCCCAATAGATCTAAAAATACAATAAATCATAGAAAAAGACAAAAATAGAGAACTATGCATACTCCTAGATTAGGTTCCCTTATTTAGTTCAACCCACTATCCTTTATTGTATGTGCCCTGGATTTTGAGTTTGAGTTTGTGTTTTATGATATCTAACATATCCACCAATGTGCTGTAGTCTTAAGTTCTCTCTCCCTCTCTCTCTCTCTCTCTCTCTCTAATGGACTGCTTCTTGGATTTGCATGTCATCCTTCTACAGAGGCCATGCTAATCTTCTCTGTATCGTTCCTATTTTAGTACATGTGCTGCCAAAGCAAGCACTGGTCTTAGGTTCTAAGAAAGTGGCAGCCACCTGTACACATTTACCTGTTCGTGAATTTTCCTTGAACAGTGAATTAGGCACTATGCTTATGTATAGAAGGATACAAAAGTAAATAGGTAGACTACAGAGAATAATGGGAGTGTTAACAAATAGTAACAACCCCTTGAGCATCTTATACATAACATATGAACAAGAGAGTAACCTTGTCCTTTGAAGGTAACAGAAGAGTATCAGGGCAGCCTTCGTAAAGGGACAACCTGCGACTGTCATCTTAAAGAATGAGCCAGAACGTGGCAGTCAGAAATCCTTGGAAGGAAAGATGGCCTTGACCAGAAGGGAATTCTGAAGCAAGGAAAGGTGTATAGAAAGAGACAGAGGAGGGCAGAACTCACGTGGAAATACAAGGTGGTTCCAGTTTGGCTGGAGTCAAGGAAGGGGTGTGGAGGAGTAGGAGGAGAAGCAGCATTGGTGGATATATTGGGAAATGCCTTGTCTTTCTCTTTGCTCCCACAGTTGTTGAGTCAAGCAGTTCCTCTGCTACACACGCCTGCCTTGATGAACTGTGCTGCCTTTGGCCTAAGCAATGCAGACCACTGACTGAAATCCCTGGAGCCGTGAGCCCAGTTAGACCTCTTCTAAGTTGTTTGTCTTGGATGTCCGGTCAAGTGACCGGAGTCTACCACACATTAAGGAAAGGGTCAATTAAGGAAATACTCTGAAGGATAAATCAACAGGCTTTGTTGACTCAGAAGGTGGCACTGACAAGAGAGAAATTCAGGTTTCTGGCATTGATGCATGGGGATGTGCAGTAGGTATACGGAAGGCCTCGCTTCCTCTACAGGTTCCCTGTCTGAGTCACCAACTAGAGAAAAAGCAGGCACATTTGTTAGCATGTGTATGGGGGCCACACAGAGAAGGGCCACACAGTTCATAGGGAAGTGTAGGTGGGGGAGGATGCACCCTGAGCTCTGGTTGTCACTGTGTAGACCAAGTCTCTCTTGGGTGGCAGTCCTTGGAAAAAAAGAGAGGGTTATATTTGGCTCAGTAGACTGAGACCTTTTCCTCTTTTCTATGAGTTAGCCTTCCCTGGTTGAGGGAGTTTTGGGGAGGAAATGCAAGACAATTGCACTTACTTCGGATGACCTTTCTTGAGTTAGATGTGCAGATATCTCATAGAGAGCCTTCTCTATGCTGGGAACCTAGACGGTGAGGGAGCCGTAAAGTCTAAGGCAGCTGCACGTGAGTCTGTGCTCCCATGGTTAGCCTCTCCGAGCGCCATACTTGACGGTATTGTCTGAGTGTTTCCACTGGCTGAAGGGCATCAGGTGCATTTTCTGTGTGAAGCCTTCCTGCCTCCACGTTCTGCCTCAGTGTGGCCTCCTTAGATGCTCAGCAGGCTCACAGTTGTGATAATTTGTGGCTTTATTCCCTATGCTCACTTCTTGAAGATTGTGGCTATTTCTTTTTAAGTTTTTTCTAGTTATACAAAATATTGGATTTCATTAAGATATTTTTATAGACACATATGCACGCACACACACTTGTACTTTGCTTATATTTGTCTGCCCTTTCCTGTGCTATTGTTTAAGAATATTTATTTTTTTACATGCCAATCCCAGTTCCCCCTCCCTTCTATCCTCCTGCTCTCCCCATCATACCCCACCCCCCATTCACTCCTCAGGGAGGGTACGGCCTCCCCTGAAAAGTCAACTAAGTCTGTCTCTTCAGCTCATTGAGACAAAACCAAACCCAGCCCAGCCACCCCCAACCCCGCCTGCCGAGCGACCTGCCTAGGGTGAGCAAGGTATCTCTTCCTAGAGAAAAAAAAAGTTCATGCAATAGGGTTAGATCCTGCCCAGCCACATCGTTGTCACCTGCATTCAGGGTGCCTAGTTTGGTCCTATACAGGTTCCCTAGTTGTCAGTCCAGAGTCAGTGAGCTGCCATTAGCTCGGGTCAGCTAATTGTGTGGGTTTCCCCTTTGTTCACATTATTGCTCCTCCCTCTTTTCGATTGTATTCCAGGAGCTCAGCTGGGCTATTTTATTAATCCCTTCTTCAAACGCTCACACTCCATCCCAGATCTATGTTTTTAAAGTTTTGAAATAGCTGTCTGGGAATCTGAGCTATAAGTTGTGCTTCTGAGTCTAGTGATCAAACCCAGCTTCGGAGCAGGGCATTGGCTACAGTACCCAGCTTCACAGAGCAGGAGATTGGCAGCAGCAGAGCTATTTCTTATACTGATTTTGCTATCAATATCAACAAGGTCAAATAGCTTCATGTTTTAGGAGGATGGCATAACAATGCTACTGACTCCTTCCTCGTGGAAACAAGCTCAGGATAATAAGGATAAGAGAGATGAGCTGGTAAGATGGCTTAGTGGGAAGAGGTGCTTGCCATCCACTTGGCAGGCTCCATGACCTGAAGTTAATCCATGAGACCCACATGGTAGGAGAGAATGAACTCCTGCTGGCTGCCCTCTGACCTTCATGTTCTCTCTCTCTCTCTCTCTCTCTCTCTCTCTCTCACACACACACACACACA
>LOJH01006784.1:12745-26204 GCA_001685095.1 Ellobius talpinus | reverse complement strand
CTCTCTCTCTCTCTCTCTCACACACACACACACACACACACACACACACTCAGAGAGAGAGTAAATGTAACTTAAAATGTTTAAAAGAAAGATAGAAATGTAAATTGTCTCTGGCATTAGGCAACTATAGAAACCCGAATCAGAACATGTAAGGGCTACCGTCCCCACCTGCAGTGTATACAAGGACCAGCAGCTCCACATCTTGCCAACGCTTTATATTTCAAGACAGTGACTCGCTCGATAGTCCAAGATGGCTTACAGTTGAAGATCGTTCTGCCTCAGCTTCCTGAGTTCTGATGGCACTTGATTCTTTGTGTTTTGTTTGTTTGTTTTGGGATAGGATCTGGTTATATAGCCTGGCTGGCCTCCATTTCCTGACCCTCCTACCTTACAAGTTTGTGCCTCTATGCCTGCCTTGATTGATGCCTTTAATTATAGCTCTTCTGTGGGTGTGAGGTCCTACCTCATTGTAGTTTTAATATGGCTATGACAGGGCATTTTTGTATACTTGTTGGCTAATCTTCTATCTGCTGGTGAAATATCTGTTCTCATTTCTGAGTTGTTTGAGTTTGCAGAGGTTTTTAAAAATCTTATTTTTGTTGCATGTGTATTTTTGTGTATCACATACATGCCTGGTACCTGAAGAGGTCGTTAGATCACTTGGAAATGTAGTTATGGATGGTCGTGAGTCACTGTGTAGGTGCCAGGAACTGAACTTGGGTCTTTGGCCCAAGTTCTCTTTAACTCATGAGCTCTATAGTCATCAGAGGTGTGTGTGTGTGTGTGTGTGTGTGTGTGTGTGTGTGTGTGTGTGTCTATTCTGGATAATAGTCCTTTTCTAGAGTTATGATGTATAAACAAGTTCTCTAGTCTGTACTCTTGTCATTCGCTGCAGTAAACACATGCTGTCTGCCTAGGGGTGGTGTATCTTCATTATTACAGAGGGTCCCACACTACACAGTTCTGACTGATTTAGGCTCAGTAGAGGAAGGCTCGAGCAGAGAGTAGAGCCCCACTGCTAGGACAGTACTAAGAGGAGGAAAGGGAAGAAAAGGCAAGTGCCAAAGTAGTTATACCTTAGAAGAAAGATTTATTTTATGTGGATGACTGCTTTGCCTGCTGCCCATGAAACCAGTGAGGAGGACACTGGATCTCCTGGAAATAGCCTTACAGATGCTTGTGTGCTGCCACGTGGGTACTGAGAATAAATCCTGATTCTGTCCAAGAACAGCAAGTGTTGCTTGTTTGTTTGTTTCAGACTGGGTCTTTCCACGTAGCCCTTCTTGGCCTGGAACTCTTTATGTAGATTAGGCTGACTGCAAACTCACAGAAATCTGCCTGGCTCTGTCTCCTACCTTCTGAGATAAAGGTGTGTGCCACTATACCTGGCCAGCAGGTGCTTTTTACTGCTGAGCCATCCCTCTAGTCCACACCTTCTTGATTTTTGGGTTTTTATATGTGAGTTAGGGTCTGGGGAGGATTGGGAGCAGTGCTAGGAATCAAATGAAGGGTCTCTAACTTTCTATGCATCACTGAACTATATTCCTAGGCCTTTAATGAATTTCTAATTTTAAAAATATATACTGTCCTTCATTAGCATTAATCTTATAGTTACAGATAGTAAGGAGCAATGTATAATGTGATTAGAAAAGCATTGATTTGGTAGGTGTTCAGAATATCGGTTATCCAAGGGTACATGTGTGCAAAAACATATGCAGTCCCCTCCCATTAGTGCAGGGCTGAGGTGTGGTCTGCAAGGTCAGATTGTGCCTCCTGAGGAGTGTTAGCCACGTCTCTGTCCTAGAAGGTGGGTGGTTGGAGTAGAACAAAACTTAGTGGATGCCAATGGGGGCAGAAGTCAAACCTCCCCCCCATAGCAATAGAGTTTGAGAGTGAAGAAAAGGAAAGGTAAAACATGCTAGGAATTAGACAACATTTTTATGTACTCTTTTTTTTTTAATAAGACAGCTTTGGAGCTGTCCTGGAACTTGCTCCATAGACCAAGCTGACCTTGAACTTACAGAGGCTGGCCTCTGCCTCCCAAGTGCTAGGATTAAAGGCGTATGCCACCAACCCCTGGCTGTACTCTGAATTAGTAGTCAGTTGTTCTGGTTTGGTTTCTGTTGCTGTGATAAATAACATAACCAAAAGTAATGTGGGAAAGGAAAGGAATACAGCTCACCATTGAGGGAAACCAAAGCTCTGATATTCCAGGTAGGAACCTGGAGTCAGGGACTGAAGCGGAGACCATGAGGGAATGCCACAGGTTCACATTTGTCTATCCTTCTTCCACTGCCAAGGATTACCTGTCCATGGAGAGTACCACTCACAGTGGGCTGAGCAATTCTACACAAATTAGCAATCTAAGAAATGCTCCACAGGTATTATCACAGACTTGGAGGCAATGTCTCCATTGAGGTGCCTTCTTCTCAGGTGTTTTGACAGGCAAAATTAGCCATCATATTTGCCATTTAAAGATTCTTTTCATAAATAGTTGGGTTGTAGCCTTCCCGAATATTTTGGCAGAACAACTATATCAGTAGAAAGGTGTCTTGATATTGTATGCCAACTTTTCTGTGATAAAAGAAAACATGGAAGGAACAAATACAGGCAAACCTGTATTAGTGACTAACTTCACACCCACCTGTAATCCCAACACTTAGGACATAAAGGCAAGAGGACCAGTTTAGTTCAGTCTCTGGCATACAGCAAATCTGGTATTGTTACTTTTCACAAGTTGTTTGACAAAAAGAAGCTTCGATGTAAATTTTGCAGGATGTTGGATTTGTCAAGTCTTGATAGGGAAGTAATTAATTATATTGGGTGTGTATTTAGCAGTGTATATTGGGAAGGTGTGTCAAGGTTACTACCAGAAGTCGAAAGTGACGCACTATTTAATAGATTTTTGCATGTGTGTTTCCGTGTGTACATTTGTATATTTGTCTGTGGAGACCTAAGATCTCGGATGCCTTCCTTAATTGCTGTTCACCTATTTGGGGGAATGGTCTTTCACTGAGCCTGCTTTATGCTCAGTATTGTAGCTTGACAGTTCCGACAGTAAACTCAGGAATACTCTTGTCTCCATGTGCACCGTGCCACTTCTCCTCCTCCTCCTCTTCTTCCTCCTCCTCTTCTTCCTCTTCCTCCTCTTCTTCCTGTTCTTCCTCTTCCCCCTCCTCCTCTTTCTCCTTTTCTTCTTCCTCTTCCTCCTCTTCTTCCTCTTCTTCCTCTTCCTCCTCTTTTTCCTCTTCTTCCTCTTCCTCCTCCTTCTCTTCCTCCTCTTCTTCCTCTTCCTCCTCCTTCTCTTCTTCCTCCTCCTCTTCTTTGAGCTTGCATATATTCATAGCTAGCACTTGACTAATGGAGTCATCTCCCTCTCCTGTGATACAATGATACAGTACTTTTTAGGTTAATAATTTGAAATCTGGATTTTCTTTTCAGTTCACTCCATTTTTAGGTGTATTGCTGAGGGTCAAACCCAGGACCTCAAGCAAGCATGCTAGGCAAACACTCTTCTATTGAGCATAATCCCCACCCCCAACTCCTCTGATAATCAACTTTACATCTCTACAGTCAGTCGGTCTTCTGCTCTAGAGTATATATTTGCTGTATTTGAATTAATTGATCCTTATGACTACAACTACTATTTATGATCTAATGGTCTTAAAAGCAACTTTAAATGGGTATAAAAATAAAGATATCCCCCGTATTTCTAATTTACATGAACACAGACATGACTACAATTTAAAATATTTTTTTCTATGGACTGGAGAGGTGGCTGGCTTAGTGGTTGAGAGTGCTAACTGTTCTTGTAGAAGACACTGATTCAATTCCAAGCATACACATGGCAGCTCACAACAGTGTTCCAACATTTCCAGGGGATCCAGTGCCATTTTTTGACCTCCAGTGTCTCTTACCTGTGCTTGGTGCACATATGCTCACACATTAAAATAAGTAGGTAAGTACATACATGTCCAGATTCCAGGGGCTGAGTATGTGAGCTCCCTGGTAGAGCTCTTACCTAGCATTTGCTGTGCCTCTTAGATCAGTCCTTAGCACTGTAACAAACAAACAAAATTCAGAATCTAAACATATTGAAGAACATTGAGAACAAAATCTAGACACACTGAAGTGTGGTTGTGCCTATAATTCCCAACCTCAGGAGGCTGAGATAGGAGCATAAACATATAAATCTAAACATACTGAGATGTGATTGTGCCTCCAATCCCTGACCTCAGGAGGCTGAGATACAAAGGCTGTGAGTTGAGGCCAGCCTGGGCTACAGCAAAACCCTGTCTCAAAATGAAACAAAACAAATTGAAAAACAAAATAAAATGAAGAATGAAGATAATACTTTGAACTGTCACAGTGCTAAGTGGATCTTTCAGGATGGCGCACCACTTCAGTATAGAGAAGCCTGCTCTTGAGAGCCATCACTTTAATACACCACTCCACCCCGCCCCAAGTGGCCTTCTGTTAATGAATGACTACTGGATTGCCATGGTGATTATTTATGCATTTCCTTGCCCATTAGCTCTTGAGGCAGAACAAAGTAACTGTCTTGGTGCTGCCAATGCTGGAAAGAGTGCAAACAGCATAGCAACAGGAATGGAAAAAAATATCTTTACAAAATAGGGCCTGATGCCTTTCTACAGAAGTATCGGAGCTTTTCCATTTTCATGGTAGTGGAAATTGCTCTTTAATTTTAATTTCTGTGTATATCTGTGTGTTCATGTGTGCATACATATGTGCTCTGCTAGGGGCTAAGGCCTTGTGTATGCGGAATAAGCTTGTACTGCTAAGTTATATCCCCAGCCTGGTTCCAGCTGTCATTTCACCTTAAGTAAATGTTTTAATTGCTTGTTCCTTTTTTACTGTTCATTCC
Organism: Ellobius talpinus; assembly: GCA_001685095.1. Taxonomy (NCBI): domain Eukaryota; kingdom Metazoa; phylum Chordata; class Mammalia; order Rodentia; family Cricetidae; genus Ellobius; species Ellobius talpinus. Next base: position 21,319 of record LOJH01006784.1, on the reverse strand, counting down.
TCTTCACTGAGGAATTATGTTTTCAGATCTTTCAGAGAATAGAAAGGGAAATTTTTCTATCTGTCCCCTGCAAACAACAACAAACTCGTCTAAATGTCAAAAGCACTTTCCAAGTCATCTTCATTTTTTCCCGGACATGTACAGTTTGTGTACTGTACTGTGTTGGAGTATTTAATGTTCCCACCAAGAAATAATTAAAAGGTATCCTTGGGATGATGCCAGATATATACTGTCATGAAGAGCCCCGATTAACTGTACTTTCAGAATTTGAGTGATTTGACTTACACAACCCATTACTAGTTCATCATAACACTTTGTCATGCATTATCTAAAGTACTTTTATTTATTTATTTTATCCAGTCTTGTAGTATTGTCGAAATAGGCCTAGAACCTACCATCTTCCTGCCTCAAGTCTCCTGAGTGTTGGGATTACTTATATACATGACCTCACTGGGCTTCTCATGATATTCACTCATATTCCCTTGCAGAATATGGCATTTCCATGTTGAAACTTTGATACCTTTGATTGATTGATTGATTGATTGATTGATTAGCAGTCTCAATATGTAGCCCTGGATGAAAGGCATGTGTCCCCTAACCCAATTCCTGATTTCTCTCAGCTACTTCTATATTATGGTTTTATTATCTTATTTAACTCCCCATGTTTGCCTTTGAAGTATTGCGTAGTGTGAATTGTGTGCTTATAGATAACATAGGATCAGGGCTAAAATATATGTCTAACCAGCTCATAGCTGATCCCATATTTTGTGAATTCATTCTTTCTCAATGCACTCTTTATCTTCAGGATGAAGATACTGGGATGAAAAGCAAAGTTCATCATATTGCCAAGGAGATCATGAGCTCTGAGAAAGTGTAGGTATCAAGTTAGCAGTTTAGAAGCTGTTCTTCCCAGTTGACTTATTAAAAAGTTCTTATTGGTTCTTTTTTTTTAACAGGTTTGTGGATGTGTTAAAACTTTTGCATATTGTAAGTATCTGCTCATATTTTTCTCGAATCCAAGATTATCCCCAGTCCTGTCCTTTTCCTACCCTAAAGGTTCTTAGCACAGCTAACAAGTAAATTATACCCTTGTACTCTCTAGTGCTTGGTTACATTTTAAATTTATAATAAGATTTTATATACTTATAGGTTTATAAATTATATATAATAGACATTTTATAAGTTGTATCTCATTTACATCTAGATATACCCAGATGATTTCTGAATAATCTTCAGCACCTTCCATTTCTTCATAATAAATGAGCTGTGACAGCTGCTGTTACTGCTTCCTCCTCCTCATTTTCCTCTTTGTGCCCCATTTCTGCCTCACTTCCTCCTCTTCCTTCCTCCTCTTCTCTCTCTCCTTCCCCCCCAAAAAAACTATACCCCCAGCACCCATAATGATGTTGTATCTTTTGGGGGCATGTCTTCTTTAATATAAGTAGTTCCCAGAAACAGAGACACTTGAGACAGCATTGCTAACTTTTTTTAATCGCAGTCACCTTGAACAGACCTGTTAGGAAAGAGCTGTATGTATCTGACCACATGCTTGTTTTTACTCTTACACACTTTTGTCCTTCAAGTTTTTACAAGATTGCGTGTCTGCTGCAAGTCAAAGTGCTTTTAATGTTACTCTGTTTTTGTTATTTTTTGGCAAGATATACCCAATATCCCAAATTTCTGTTGTGGAATATTAGTTTAAGATGTGTTCCATTTGTTTAAATTATATGACTATGTGTTGCATTCTTTACGTTGTACCTGTTTAACTCTGTGAAGCTGTGTGTTACTTTGCCTGTCTAAAACACTTGATTGGTCTAATAAAGAGCTGAATGGCCAGTAGGTAGGCAGGAGAGGTATAGGTGGGGCTGCCAGGCAGAGAGAATAAATAGACAAAAAGAAAAGAAGGGAGGAGCAAGAAAAAGGAGGAGAGGAGAAGACCAGGGGTTGCCTGGACACACAGGCAACCATGGAGAAGGAAGGAAAGAAAGACACATAGAATAAAGAAAGGTAAAAGCCCAGAGGTAGAAGGTAGATGGGATAATTTGTTAGCAAAACTGGCAATAAATAAGCCAACCTAAGGCTTGGCATTCATAAGAAAGAATAAGACTCAATTTGATTTATTGGGAGCTGGGTGGTGGGCCATCAAAGAGTAAAAAAAATAACTACGAACATCCCTCATGTATGTGCCACTAAGTGCTCAAGTCCAGTAGTTCTTCTAGCTAAAGACATACAGCCATCCTTGAAAACCTACAGCCTGTGTCTGCCACATACAGCTCTCCTTGAAAATCTATAGCCTGTGTCTGCCGCATACAGCTCTCCTTGAAAACCTACAGCCTGTGTCTGCTGCATACAGCTCTCCTTGAAAACCTACAGCCTATGTCTGCCCCTCCCTCTCCTTCCCCACTACCCCCCTTGCCCTCTTCAGTCAGTCATCAGTCAAGACAGTTTGTCATGGCCATGGCCATAGGTCAACTGATTAGGCCGTTCCTTAATTAAGGTTTCTTTGTCCCAGGTGACTCTAGATTGTGTCACACTGACAGCAAAACTAATCAGCACATAGACTTTCAATAAAGCCAGGAATCTAGACCCAAGACCCCTGGACATACTGATATCTGATACCAAATAGAATGTGGGGTTTTTATTTTATTTTAATTTTTTCAAGACAGGGTTTCTCTGTATAACAGCACTAGCTATCCTGGAACTTACTCTATAGACCAGACTGACCTCAAACTCACAGGGATCGGCCTGCCTCTGCCTCCTGAGCTCTGGGATTAAAATTGTGCACCACCACCAACCAGCTTCATCTATTTTTCTAAGTGCATCATAAAATGAATAGTTTTCCCCAGTTCTCATGTTTTCCCCATCCTAAAACAGTCATTCTGTCCCGAGTATACAGTCTTGTGATTCATGCAGACTTTTAAATTAGTTGCTTTGTCCTCTGTTTAGCTGCTATTAACTTAGCTACTGCCTTCATTTTTGAGCAGTTCTATTCATATTAAGACTCAGATGAAGTCCATTGTTCAGAGCTTATTTGTCTTGCTTCTGTCTTTCCCACCTTAGTTTGGCATCTCCTTCTCTCTGTGTCTCAATTTCAGGTCTTTGCTGCTCAGCTTTCAAAGACTTGTGGTTATTAAGTGATGTTTATGTGATTATTTAAATTACCAAATCTTTTTAAGTAAATGGCCTTTTAATAAGTGTTCTTTATGTACCTTTTAGTATATTGTATAGCTATGTTACACAAATTATTTATTTTTGGCCTCATAACATCCCTAAAGATAGTTTTTTCTTTTGTTTATTTTAAATTAAGGGAGTAGCAGGCTACTAAATGTCAAAGCTAGGCTTTGAAGTATAGGCTCTGTGAGTTCTTGGTTTAAAATTTTAAATGTTTGCTTGCAATCCTAACCATTGCTATTTATTGTGTATCTGTAGGACGTAGTATATCCTTGGGCATGTTTATTGCTTACAGAATTTTTTCACCTGCCTAGGAAACCAGAAAAAGCATTTCATCGTATGAAGATGAAAGTGAAGCTGGATCTTGTTACTTATATTTCTTATGAACATTGCATATTAAGGTTATTAAAGAGAGTCAGAAACATGCCATAAACAGTTGCCTTCAGTTATGTTTTGCATTGAATGCATTGATGAATATGCACAACCTGACTTGTACATACAGGAAAGGAAGGGTCATTTCACCTGGGAAAAAATATTTTCATTTTAACAACAAAGTCAGCAAAGCACAACGGTATACCCCCATAGTCCCAGCACTGGGGAGGCTGAGGCATAAAGATATTGAGTTTAAGGCCCTTCTGGGTTATATAACAAGACTTTGCCTCAGCAAACAACACAAAACCAAAGTCACATTGTTGAGATGGGGGCTTCCCCTTTCCTTTTACTTCACAGTCTCTCTTTTTAATTTTGCATATTTATCAAAGCCTTTGACCCCTACAGCTGCTTTGCTTTTCTTTAAGTGATTTTTATTTACTGTGAGCTCCCTGTCTGTCCCTGTGTCCAAGCGCCCTTTGTAATGCGGGCTCCGGAAAGTAACTAAACAATGCCTCAAGGTCAAGCTTGCTGCTTGGGGCAGCTGGCAATTAAGTCACACACCCCACTCTGGTCCTGGGGACTCTGTAGGCCAGAGACAAGGCCATCTGCTCTGTGCTTCAGTGCCTCAGATGTTCTGACCAGGTCTTATTTGCATTGTTTTTCACTGAGGTCTTCCCCGAGTGATCTGAGTTGGCAGAGTGGTCATGTTCGTATTGTAAAGAGTTGGGGTTATTCTGCTTCTGAATGTCATACTAGGTGATTTGACTCTAGTAGGTTTTTTATTAGAATCAGTGTTGTGTGTGGTTGATGTCAGTCATGTCTGCGGTTTGCCTAATACTCTACACCGTCTCCTGCCTCCGTTGTTTAATTCTGCCATCTCTGTCTGCTCACCTACCCCTCTGCAGTGCTGGGTTTCAAACCCGGGGCTCCCTCCATCTAAGCTAGTGCTAGTGCTCTTCCCTGAGCTCCACGGCACGGCGAGGCTTATGAACCGGAATCTGGCGTGCAGAAATCAGCTCTGCTCTCATTGATGAAGTGCGTGTCCGCTCACTCGCATCTGCCTTGGTGTGGTTAGAGGAACTTTGGCGAATTTAGAGGCTTCTGCCCAAAATAGTTCTGCAGCCCCTAAAGATCGTCACACTTTCCCAAACTATCCTGGCTGTTGGGATTTAGGAAGATAATTAATTGGGCACGTGTTGTAATCATCTTTTTTATTTAAAAAAGGAAAAAAGTTTGTGACCTCCCTCCAGTGGTTCCACTTTGGCAGTGGCTAAGGTTCCTGAGTAGCTGAGAAGTCTAAGATTGTAGTTCCTGTGGAACTGGTTGCATCTGGCTCTGGGGCCAGAGAAGTGAAAGGAATATAGTTGCTGCCCTGCTGTGAGGAGGCTGTTTCCTTGGTTAAGCCCTGGCACTCTTTGTCTTTGCCTGGAGGTAGGGATGCCTTTTTTGGAGCTGGCTGTTGGAGATTTAACCTAGGGTTTTGTGTATGCTGAGCACACGTTCTACACTAAGCTATGCGTGCAGCCAGGGACACTCTTCTATGTTCAAAAAGTCACCAAGAGAACCTGTGATAGCCCCAGGTGAAAATAATTATTAAAGGATATTTAAAACAAATTTTGTTTGGTCTTTTTGAGACAGAGTGTTAGGAGTTAGGCATTATGCCGACCTCTTTCACCTGACAAGATAAACCCAGGCATTACCCTGGCCGACCCAGGGTCCTATAGCTGCTATGTCACTGTGTATGTACTCAGGTGCAAAAGGTCCCTTTAAGAGACAAGCTCCACCCACTCCTGCCCTGTTCCCATAGCTCTTCTGAAGAGGCAGGCTGGTCCTCTTCTTTCTCCTCTTCCTCTCTGTATTTCTCTTTCCCTCTTCTCTCCCCTTTACCCTTCTCCCAATAAGTTTCTTACTTAAGCTCTGCCTACATGGTGTGTTTGTCCCCTGCCTGGCGTGAGGCCTCTGGCCCTCACCTGCCTTGACCAAGGTCTCTCCCAAGGTCTCTTACAATACAGGGTCTTTCTATAGTATACCCTTGATTGTCCTGGAACTCAGTCTGTAGACCAGCACGGTCTCATACTCAAGAGATCCACCTGCCTCTGCCTCTCAAATGCTGGGATCACAGGTGTGCATCACCATACTGGGCCTTTTTTTAAAATTTATTTTTTTTAACATACAGTGAAACATACTGTGTTCAGTCCCAGTGCTGTTGAAGGACTTTTGTAGTGGTCAAGAGATTGGAATTAACTCCAAATGCAGAATTCATAGCCAAGGAGCAAAGTGAGAATCAGTGGGCAGAAGATTCCCAAGAAGTGAAGAACAAGTGGGGGAGGGGCGATCTGCTACTGCTTGGGAGATGGTGAAAGGTGAGGAACAGGGCCAGACACTGGAAGTGGTGGGAGGTTCTTAGTAAAGCTCCCTTGTCTAAGGAAACTGTCAATCACCTGCTTAGAACATAGAACTGTGGGTCTTAGATATTCAAACCCTTGACGTTCTTATAATCTATTAAGTGTTCGTTTTTGAGACAGAGTCTTGCTATGGAGCTCTATGGAGCCTCAAACACACAGCAATCCTCCTGCCTTGGCCACTCCCCACCTCAAAGTGCTGGGTTTACACAGGTGCATATACCACCATACCTAAGTACAAAATAAACTTTTTATTTTATTTAGAGCTACTGCCATAATTTCCAAAGTGATATCATGCGCTTCAATTCATCTGAAGCTGTCCCAAGCATCCAATACTCTTAGGAAAAAAAACAAAAACAAAAAACCAAGCCTTATCAGGTGTGTGTTCAGGGCCCTCACGTCATTGGTCAGCCCACTTGGATTTGGCTGGTCTTTGTTAAATGTGTCTCAAATAAACAAGTTTCCCTTTTGGCAGAGGTGGAAGACATGGAATGCAGAGTCTGGCAAGAGCTGTGTCACACTGGCTCCTAAGTTACTTAACAGCTATCATCCACTGTCTATGTCATGGTGAAGAAATACCTTCCAGTTGGAAAACAAAAGTTATTCTGCTGCCAAGGGACCAAAATAGTCATCACTTAATTTTGTAAGAAGAAAGGAGCACGCTTATTGCTTCGCTGAGCAGGAACCGCTTCAGAATGATTTTAATCGCTAAAGTGGTAGAAGAATGTGTAACTGTTTACCTGCTGAGCTTTGAACATGTTTACAGTCAGGAGTATGATTCATGAGTGTGTTCAGTAGCGTTCCTTGATAGTAGACAATCTAATGGCTTCCAAAAGTGTTAAGTAGCTGCATTTTCTCCTAGCAAATGCCAGGGCTGATGGAGGCGAGCTCTCAGGGATGGAATCTGACTGCTATCAGTTGGTTTCTGGGATGCTTGTGTGGTTTTCTAGTAGTGTTGGCAAGCTAAATTCTTGTTTCATATTCTGCTAGTTAGTTATACAAGTTGGTTCTTTAGTTGCTAGTATAGATAGATAGGGTGTTCCTTTAGATTAATTTAACTACTGGGACAATAAAAATGATCCCAGGTTCTGCCCCCCCCAAAAAAAGTTTGTAGAATTTGTTAAGAAAGTGAGGTGGTTGGGCATGCAGCTCTTTAGTAGAGTTCTTGCCTAGTATTCAGGAAGCCCTGGGTTCAGAATGGTGGTGCAGGCCTGTTATTCCAACACTCGGGAGGCAGAGGCAGGAGGATCAGAAGTTGAGAGCAATCCTTGGCTACATAGCAACTTTGAGGCCTTGGCATGTCTGTAATCCCAATCATCCAGAGGCTGAGGCAGGAGGATTGTGAATTCCTGAGGCCAGCCTGGTCTCAGCAAGACTGTCTCAAAACAAACAAAGCATTGAAGAGAGCTGGGAGTGTAGCTCCTTGGTAGAACTGTGCCTGCATTCAGAAGACTGAATTTCCAGCTCTGCAAAGAAACTTAACTGTACTTTGGGTAGGAAACCTTTCTGTTCTTTCAGGGTATGTGTGAGGATTTTTGAGTTTGAGGCTTGTTTTTGTTCCCCTGCCCACACTGAGAAGAAATACTCTTGATCAACTTGTATTTTAGGGACTAGTGATGAAGGAATCAACAGAGGAAATGCTGTCCCTTCCAACTTGATTTGCCTAGTAAATCCACGAAGGGGAAACCAGTTGCAAGTAAAGAGAAAGCCTAGTGAGCCTCTTCAGGTTCTGCTTTAGGATTTGGAATCAAGTTGTTGGGAGAAGGAACCTTTGTTTTGGAGTCCTGCACAGCTGGGAGATTCTGCTATTGTTTAGCTTAGATCTCTCGGCCCACCCTCAGAGGACAATGAGGTCTAGGCCAATACTTATCTCCTCCCCCACCCTTTCCTCCTCCTCTGCTGTGATAGGGTGTGGTGGTGGTGACCTATATTAAAACAGAGCACTGGCAGGCTTAGAGAGAACAGAAGATGAAGAATATGCCATGTTAGTGTGTAAATGAGGAGCTTACTGGGAGCCTGGCTTGAGGGAGAGGAGCACCGAGACCCAGAATCAGAGTGTTGTGTTGGCTCTGTACCAAATGAATCACAGAAAGTGTCTGTGCACCATCCAATTAGACTTTATTACCGCTGTTCTCTAATACTAATTATGTCACAACCGCACCTGTTTAGCAAATGAAGAAGCCAAGGCTAGCCCAAGGAAACACAGTAAGCTGAAAGGGAAGGCTTAGATCTGGAATCCTGATTAGATAGTGCCTTCCTTCCTCTACAGGTCTCAGCTAGTGCTCCAGGCTAGGAAACTGCTACTGATGGGGATGAGGGACAATTCAGAATGTTTAGTTAAGACCTCCTGGGAACTTAAAAAAATTAATATTTTTATGAGAATTTCATACTTAAGTATTGTCTTTATGTAAGTTTTGCTCTTCCCTTCAGCTCCTGCTGTCCCCCTTTGTCCATACTCCCAAATTCATGGCCTTTTTTTAATGTACACACACACACACACATGTGTACATACTCACTACATACACACAAAAAAACATACGCACACAGACACATACATACAAACACACACATACATACACCCTTACACACACAAACACACACATACATACACCCTTACACACAAATACAC
>LOJH01006784.1:0-12449 GCA_001685095.1 Ellobius talpinus | reverse complement strand
ACATACACACTTACACAAAAACACACACATACATACACATTTACATACACACAAACACACACATACATACACACAAACACACATACATACACACACACACAAACACACACACATACATACACACTTACATACACACACAAACACACACATACATACACACTTACATACACACAAACACACACATACATACACACTTACACACAAACACACACAGACACTTACACACACACCCCTCGCTGAGTCTACTTAGTACTGCTCATAAGTACATATACTGAGGAGTGACTGCTTTGGATTGAATAACCTATCAGGTTATTCCCCTAGAAAATGGATTCTCCCCCTCTCAGCAGCCATTGATTGGTTGTAGTTCTTCATCAAGGTGTGGGGCCTTGGGAGACTTCCCCATCCATGCTGGCCTGTCAGCTTGTATCATCGTATAATTCTTGTGTAGGCAGCATTTTGTGATTTCATGAATGGAATGTTTAGAAGATGCTACCTGGAAACAGGTATCTTGGTCTTCTGGCACTTGCAGTCTTTTGTCCTCACTCTTCCCCAATGTTTCCTGACCCTTAAGTATAAGGGTTGTGCTGTAGATGAACCATTTGGGGCTAGACACCCCAAATCACTTATTTGCTACATTTTGAAAATTATTTCCAATTTTTAATATTTGAAAATTACATATTACAGATCTCTGTAATAGTCTCTATGTGTTACAAAAGAGAACTTCTATGATGAAGGGTAAGCGCTACACATACCTGTGGGTATAAAGATCAATATTTAGAGTACAGTTAAAAATTATATTGGTTTATGTATTAGTCAGTGTTCTCTAGAGTAATAACTTATACAATGAAGTTTTCTTTATCTATATCTATCTATCTATATATATATATAAAGGCAAACATTTCTAAAATCTTTATATTTATTTAGAATAATTTATAGTCTGTAATCTAGCTAATCCATCAATGACTTGCTATGAACGGAAAGTCCAACAGTCCAGAAGTTGCTCAGTCCATGAGGCTGCGTTTCAGCTGATCTTCAGTAGAGGCTGGAACTCCGAAGAAGTAGGGTTTAGTGCCAGTGAAGGAATGGACTTGGTAGCAAGGGGAGGGCAAGCAGGCAAAAAGAGAAACAAAAACTTTCTTCTTCCATGTCTGTTGGCTCCCAGAGGTGTGGCCCAGATTAAAGATGTATCTTTCCTCCTCAAGATCCAGATTAGAAGTAGATCTTCATTCTTCAAATTACTAGTGTGCTCTCCATTTCTAGATTTTAGTTAATTCCAGATATTGACAAGTTGACAACCAAACATAGATATCACAGTTTAGAAAAATGGCAGCAGTAGGTTCTTCTCTAGGGTCTCTGGCCTCTCCAGCCACTGGTAGTTGGCTATGTTTACACACTACTAAGTGTGAAATTCCTCACATTGGACAGGTCTTAAATCCAACTGGACTGTGTTGGTTACCGCCTAGATAAAGGTGCCACTATTGGGCCATTGGGGATGTCTTGCCTAGCCTGGCATTGTTGGAGTTAGTGGGCTTTACCTCTGGATAGGACTATTGATTGTTTCTCTCCCATGGCAATTTGCATAGCACTTTTACATAGTATGAGAGCTAGTCTTCAGGGAGGAGGCTTCCAGGTCAATTCCAGCTTGTTTCCTCCAAGTTCTGTGACCAAAATGTGTGGTGTCTTCAGCAGTAGGGTCTTAGCTTCAAGTTCCGGGAGACAGCCTAGGGTAATAGCAGCAGCCTGTCTTGTTTCGGGAGTCTCTTAGATTTCCCTGACAACAACTCAGAGGTTTCTAATGCCTAGCCCTGGGGTTTTGTTAGTTTATGCCTCATGAGGTAACAGTATCACCCCATGTGACAAAGTAGAGGAATCATATTTATATGATAGCATCACAGTGACTTTAATTCCCAGAGCTGCAAAACAGTTTTTAGACACTTCTTTATAGAGTTGCAAGAGATAGCTTTGTGATTTAGATCATCGTAGGGAAAAGGCTTTCGATCTAGTTCCGAGTTTGTACAGTGCTCTTCCTCCTCCTGACGATAACAGGATTTCCGGGATGCTGTAGCCCATGCATCCAGGCAACTTGGGAAGCCTGTGATTGAGGACCGGATCCTGAACCAGATCTTGTACTACCTGCCTCAGCTGTATGAGCTCAACCGGGATCTCCTGAAGGAACTGGAGGAAAGAATGCTGAGCTGGTAAGACAATCCCGAGAAACCCTGCCAGGGAGAGGGAGAGGGAGAGAGAGAGAGGTCCCTTATGCAGAACTGCTGCAGTATGTTGAACTTTCTTCGCAGTTAGTTGTATGATGAATATTTTGGATCGCCACACCTCATTTAGTACGCTGGATTTATATACATATCATTTTAAAAGTTCTTCAGCAATGCTTGCTCAGATCCATGCTCCGCCGACTTAGCTGTTGCTTTTTTCTGTTTCTTTTTTCCCTTTTGTTTTGTTTTTATGTTCGTTTATTGAGATAGGGTTTCACTTCCTGAAAAATTCCAGACTGTAGTTTTTTAAAGTTATAGCGAAAATAAATTATTACCAAAATTATTCTGTATATATCTTATCTTTTGTTCCTTATAGAATTTTATATTAATATTATTCTACCTGACTTTAAAGCCTAATGATAGGCATATTTATATTAGTAATATAAGAGGTTTAAATATTTTTTGCTTGTACTAAAGTCTTCTTCAAGTTTTGATCCGTAGATGATCCATGTTCAAATATTAAGCATTCCTGAGAACCAGCCTAAACTAATGAAAGAGACAACTCTTCACTCATAGAAAAAGTTAAATTTATTGCTAACAAAATAGTTCAAGTCTTTGAATAAGGTATTTCCTATCAAAATAGTCTTTTCACTGGGTCTAATGGAGCAGGCTTGCAAGCCCACGTACTTGGGAAGCTGAGGCAAGACAACACGTTCACTGAGTTGCATGGCAGCTTAATGAGTTTCTGTTTCAAAACAAAAAGTGAAAGGCAGGCTGGCAAAATGAGTCAGTGGGTAAAGGTACTTGCCACCAGACCTGCTGACCTGAGTTTGACCCTTGGAGCCTGCCTGTTGAAAGAAGGCAGCTGATTGCCACAGCTGTCCTCTGGACTCACACCTGTGCCTCACTCCTCAAAATATATCAGTAAGTCAATCCATAAATATTTTTTAAAATAAAAAGAGGTCTGGGGTTTTGCTTAATGGTTTGCCTACCATACAAGAAACCCTAGGATCATACATTTGTGTGAGGGCAGTTAGAGCACCAAATATTCTCTATATAGATCAAAGTGTATGCGTTTGTCTTGGTAAGACCAGTGTAAGGGCCATACTATTAGAGAAATTGTAGTATTTTCAATTCTGGGACCAGCTAGAGAGGGGCCAGTCTTTATAAAACAGAAGTTTGAAACTCTAGGTTAGGACCTCAAGTGACACTGGGGTAGTTAAACTGGTATGCAGTATCTCTGCCCGGGAAACTTGGGAGCAGAGGCCACCTTGTTAATCTGGAAAAAAAGGAGGCAGCTGATTGTCACAGCTGTCCTCTGGACTCACACCTATGCCTCACTCCTCAAAATATATCAGTAAGTCAATCCATAAATATTTTTTAAAATAAAAAGAGGTCTGGGGTTGTGCTTAATAGTTTGCCTACCATACAAGAAACCCTAGGATCATATATTTGTGTGTGTGTGTTTTACATACACACACACACCCCTCACACACCCGTGCCCCTTACTACAGTGACACTCCTGCTTTGCAGGACACACTTAGCCAGTACTGACTCTTCACCTTGATCTCCAGGCCACACATAGATCCTGTTCTGCTCCATAAGGACGGACATGGTCCAAGGCCACTGGTGCCTCTCGATTTAGCCACTGCCTGCTGGCAATCAGTTTTGTTGGGGTAGAGCCGTGAGAAACAAGGTACTTACAGTTGTGATCAAGGAGTCCATGTCCTGGCTATCACCACCCCACGCGACAGTGGCAGTGTACCTGTCTCCCTAGTTATCTGATGGTTTGAAATAAGTTACTGGACCAGATTTTTAAAGTGTCTCTCTTTGTAGCTACCCTGGCTTGGGATCCACTGTGTAGTATAGGCTGATCTTGAACTCATAGCAATCCTTCTGTCTGACCTTCCCAGTACTAGAGTTACAGGCATGAGCTACCATGCCTAGCAACTATTTCATTTTTCCAAGATTTGAATATCTACTGTGCTAGTTGGTAATCCACATGTGACAAGCATATCATAGTATACACAATATACAAAGGCCTGGCTTTCATGGGACAGACATTTTAGTGGGGAGAAAGACCAGGTAAATAGACAAGAAAAATCAGAAAAAACAACTTCTGATTAGCAGAGACTGATAACATGCTGGGGTACTCACTGAAGATTAGGTCTAAGAAGGCTCTCTAAGAAAGTGGAACATGGGCTAGGAATACAGTCAGTAATAGACAGCTTGCCTACCATTTATAAGGTGTTCGTTCAGATGTCAGCTGTCTACTCCCCCCCAATATGGGGCATGTGAACTGAGATGGGAACATGGGAATGGGGAAGCACCAAGAGGTCCCTATTTCCAGCCATCAATGGACTTTGTATATTCAAAGAACATAGATGCTTTGGAGAGCAGAAAAAGTGAAGCAAACATGGCCTGGGGCAGGCAGACAGGAAAGAGCAGTGGCCCTGTGTGCATGTAAGGTCTTCGGAGCTGGGTGTGGTGGCGCTCACCTGTAATCACAGAGGGAGAGAGGCTGAAGCAGGAGGATCATGAGTTCAAGACCAGCCTGGGTAGCTTAGTGATACCATCTACACATACACACACATACACACACACACACACACACAAATAAATAAATAATGAAAAGAAGTCATTATTGGAACTTACATAATAGGATGTGCATTTTTTAAGGCTCTTGCTGTGCTAAGGAATGGAACAGAGAGGACAAAAATGGAAACAGGGGGACCCGTCAGAGATGCCAGATTCTGGGCAAGATGTATTCATAGCAGGGGCAATGGTGAAGAGCAGCATCTTAGGATATATTTTCAAGAAGAGAAAAGAATAAAAGGATGAGCTGATGACGTAGCTCTGCCTTGGGCTCATTAGTGACTGCTCTTATGTTTTTGTGTATCCTCTGTCCATAGGAATGAACAACCAAGAATTGCTGATATCTTTGTGAAGAAGGGGCCGTATTTAAAAATGTATTCCACATACATCAAAGAATTTGATAAGAACATAGCTTTGCTGGATGAGCAGTGCAGGAAAAACCCAGGGTTTGCTGCGGTTGTTAGAGAATTCGAGGTATTTGCTACCATATAATTTTGAAAGTTTTTTTCTTATATTTTCTATACCTTAATCATTTATACTCATTGAAAAGAAAACTTTTGAATAAAGATGTGGTAAAATACAATCTCTTCTAAATCATAGAAGGAATTAATCGACAAACAAACCAGCGAAAACTCAAACGGTCCAAGATTCGATTCTGAAGATCTCTTACTTCACACTTTACTGTTTTGATTGGGTAAATACTATTTTGGTGAGAGTTAGTTAACCGGTTAATTAGTTTGAAACAAGGTTTTACTCTGTAGCCAGGCTGACCTCAAAGTCCTGGCTTTCAAATCTCAACAGTTGGTAGCAGCTTCACTTAGGAGGCTGAGGCAGGAAGATAAGGCATTCAAGGTCATCCTCAGCTGCCTAGTGACTTCCAGGCCAGCATTCCTGGCCTCAAAGTTCCCTGTCTTAAAGACAAAATAAGGACTAACAAGATTGCGCAGGAGGTAAAAGTACCTGCTGGCAAGCTTGACCCGCCTGAGACCCCACATGTGGGATGAGAGACCTGACTCTACAAAGTTGTCCTCTGATCCCAACATGCATGCTGTGGCATGTGTGCACCCAACACCTACACACATGTGCACACATGTGCAGGCCCACATACACACAAGTAATAAGTAGACAAATGAATAAACAAATTAATCTTATTTTTTAAGCCTGTGGTGAAATGTGTACCCCACAGACTTAGAATCTTAGCCATTTTAAGTATCTAAACTCTATAGTATGAAGTATGTGGACAATATTGAGTAACCATCCCTCTAATACATTCTTAGTCTGGCAAAATTGAGATTCCATGGCCATTAATCATTAACTTGTCCTTCTCTCCCACCCTGGCCACCCTAGTCTGCCTTCTCTCTTGATGAATTTGCGTACTAAGGGAACATTTCTTATTTTCCACCCAACATTTTCTTCCATTTGTCTGACAACTTCACATACAGTAATAGAAAGGAACATAATTTTTGTTAGGTAAGTAAATAAAGTTTTAGTATCAAAGTCAAAAACTTGTCTTTATTTTATATGTCAGCTAAAGCTTTGTGTTTCGACTGAACGTTTGGAGGTGCAAACCTGATCTGATTGGGATAAAATGATATTGTAGATTGTTACCCAGACTTGCCTCAAATATGTTTCTCAGTCAGGCCTGGCTGTCCTTGGACCCTCATTCACCTGACTCCACCTCCTGAGCCGTGGTGTTAGACACATTTTTACAAATAGTTTAATTTTACTCTATCCGTTTGGATTACTAGGTTTTAGTATTTGTTTCTTTGTTTTAAAACTAAAATGATCAGTAAATTCTAGCCACACAAAATAAGAACAGTTCCAAAATATTATACCATTGCTGAT
The DNA here is from genome assembly GCA_001685095.1 of Ellobius talpinus. Classification (NCBI taxonomy): domain Eukaryota; kingdom Metazoa; phylum Chordata; class Mammalia; order Rodentia; family Cricetidae; genus Ellobius; species Ellobius talpinus. Next base: position 5,799 of record LOJH01006784.1, on the reverse strand, counting down.
TTCTATTTTTTCCTAGATTGTACAACAGATTAATAATTGACTTTAAAATTAATTCGTATTCTTTCATCCTTTCCTCTCCTCTACTGTTGTGAACAAAAAGAGGCATTACTGGGTATCGTGGCATACCTGTAAACAGCACTAACACCCCGAAAGTGGAGACAAGAGCAGAGAGAGTTCAGGGGCAGCTGAGCTGCATAGAGCTGTCTCAGAAAGCAGCGCAAGGGGACACACGCATGTTCATTTTAGTTCTACCACACAGTAAAGCCTGAGGTGGCTGAAGCTCAGGAATAGACTGAGAAAGCTGTTTTACATATTAAGGAAAAAAGTTTTAAGGATAATTGTAGCACGGTGAATAAACACCCAGAGACAGAAATTGGGGTTCAACCTGAATATCAGAAAAGCAAAGCAGCCACTGGCTCTTACCTCGACCTCAGTCCAAAATGGCGATTCTGCCTCCAGGAATCTCAGAAAGAGACTGTGTCTGAGAGCTGTCTCCTCCTGTCGTATGTTCCCCTCTAGTTCTGGGTTTAAAGGCATACACCATCGCCACCCAGTTTCTATGGCAAACTAGTGTGGCTACTGGGATTAAAGGTGTGTGTCACCGCTGCCTGGTCTGTAAGGCTGGCCAGTGGGACTGTTCCGCTCTTTGATCTTCAGGCAAACTTTATTAAAATACAAATGAAATATCACTACATTCAATCACATGACTTTATGGTCAAGTTAATGGCTTATGATTTGCCTCCAGAGCAGCACACATGCTTGGCATTTGCAAAGTTTTCACACACACACACACACACACACACACACACACCTCAAAAAGAAAACAATATACAGGCAACCAGGTGTATACATTCTAACTTGGCTGTCTTGTAGGACTACTCATCCAAACAGATTTTTACATTCATTATTCTATGAGAGAGGGGTACTTAGCAAGGCTGCTTGTAGTTTTGATTTCTACAGCCCTCCCCGCGATACTGTTGTTACTGTGAGTATATTGACCATGGGGTTCTGGTTATTGTTTGAATCTAAGCCCCAATAGTTTTAGATCTGCATCCTTATTGGGGGCCATGCATTCCCTTCTCGGTTCCTGGGGATTTGTAGTTAGGACATGTTCCCTGAGTGGAAGCTGGGACATCCCCAGGAGGACACCACATTCTGGGAGCTGTGAACCAGTGCTCTCAGGAGCACTGGCTTCCAAGAGCAGCTGGAGAGGTGGGTTTGGTAACTCCAGTCACTCTCCTTTGTGAAAGCCATTGTGACTGTGACAGCCAGCATGTCTTACAGAAGGCAGCATCTCTGAGTTCTCCTCCCCAGTTGCTGGCTGCTTCTGAAAAAAACAATTTACTTCAATCCTTTTCCCCCCTTCAGATGAGCCCGCGATGTGCCAACCTGGCCCTGAAGCACTACCTGCTGAAGCCAGTTCAGAGGATCCCTCAGTACAGACTGCTGCTGACAGGTGGGCTCCCAAACCTTACCAGCCAGCTGACCCTGACTGCCCTTATTGAGTACGCCTTTCCTAAGCATGCCGCTTCCCACTCTCCTTGATCCGCTGCCTGATAGATGAGTTAAGTCACTGGAATTGAGCTGCTTTCAGTTCTGTGAGCATCATGTGCACTCTGTCACCTCTGGGCATTCATGTAGGGTGTGCCATCATATGTACACTCTCATCTCTGGGCATTTGTGCAGGTTGTGCCCTTTGCTCTGACGCTCTTTCACCATAAGGGTCCACATCCTTGTGTCATTTTACCTGAATAGCATTGTTAATCCCAAGGAGGTGTTTTCTTCACTACTTGGGGTCTACAGTCACTCCCGTATGTTTGCATAGCACTGTCCTGGTTACTCTAATTACTTTCCTCTGTTGTTATGAGGATTGGTTAATGAGCTAAATTGCACACATGATCCTTAGAATAATTCTTTGGGCATAGTAAATTATAATATTAGCTATTCTTAGCAATAATAACAGTAGTCTTACTATGATTATTTGGGTATTCTGACCATCATTTGCAAGATCTTAGACTTCTCTGACTAGTGTAGAAGAGAATATAAGGTAGAATTTGGACGAAGGAACGTGTACTCGGGTACTTTTGTTCCCTGACTCTTTAAAACTTACCATAGTAACAGTAACACAGTAGCAAGATATTTTTTCGTAGACAGAATAACAGGCTTATAAAGATTAAGTGGTTTGATATCATAATAAAAGCTAATATACATCATGTCAGTACCAAGCATACTATCTGATACATACATTAAGTCTACTGAGATATGTTGAAGTGTATTGAGGAAAGGGAGAGAATTATCTATATTATTTCCATTACATTTTGTGTTAAAGTGGATAAGAACATTGAAATGTCACCACAACTCAATAGTAGATACCTGTGGTTTGGTGTAAATAGAATTTGAGGTTCTTGGCTATGACTGTTGTCTTTGAGAACACAATATGGGTGCATCTCTTTCATCTGGTTCTCTTCAACCAAGATTGACAGAGGAGCATGTGAGTCTGGAAACCCGCATTCGCTCACTTCCCTTGACGCAGGAGCTTCAGGCTTTCCCACTTGGTAGAGAGGAGAGCAGATGGGAGGGCCTTCCCTTGCAGACCTGTGACCTGCTAGCCAAGATGTGCTGCGGGCTGGATTCGGATTTCTATCTGCAAACCAGACATTAGATTTCTCTCTGGAATGACATAAAACGAAGTAAATAATGAGCGGATATCCTGCCCATCTGCACTGCTTTCCTCTGCTCTTGGCTGAGATTATTAATTCACAGGATGAGAGGAAGTACCGATACACAGTGTTTTTTCTAGATAGATCTAAAGCTCTGTCATGAACCAGCTATTGGAAAGCACTGGCTATTTCCACAGCTGTAGAGTGAGTACTGTTCTCAGTGGCCAAAGACAACGGTGGCTCGGATTTGAGAAAGAAGGATCGGGCTCCTGAAAATGAAGTGTAAAAGATATCTTTTCTTCCTGTACTATGGCTGGTCTACAGAGTAAAAATCTGACTGTTTAATTTAGATCGCATGCTAAGTTGTTTTGGGTGGAGAAATGAGAAAAGCAAGTTTTTAAAACTGTGAATGTGTGTCTTTTTTTCTTTTTAAAGACAATTTTTTTTTCATTGTGGAGACAGCAAAGCTTGCCTCAAATGACTTCTAGTCCTGCCTCAGCCTCTTGAATGCTGGGGTTATAGGCATGTATCACCATACCTGGCTTTTACATTTACATTTCTTGTTATTACATTTGCTTATTTGTTTGTTTGCTGTATGTGCATGTGTGTACATGCATGACATAACACATGTGAAGGTCAGAGGGCAGCTTGCCAGAGTCTGTTTGCTCCCTACCTTGTGTGTTGTTTGGGTTGAACCAGGTCGTCAGGCTGGGCAGCAAGTGCTTTTATCAACTGAGCTCTCTCACCAGCCCATGCCTGGCTTTTTAAAAACTGTTTTTCTAAAAATGTTTCTTTTATTTTTGAGCTTATAATCACATCGTTTTCCCCTTTCCTTTCCTCCCTCCAGACTCTCCCATAGACCCCTCCTTGCTCTCTTCCAAATTCATGACCTCATCTTTCATTAGTTAAAATCTGTTTTTTTTTTTGTCTTGTTTTGTGTTTTTGAGAAAACAGATTTGCAGCTGGGGATGCAGCTAAGTTGGTAGAGTGCTTGTCTAGCATGCCTGGAAACCTGGATAACGGCATGGTGGCATGTGTCTGCTATCAAAACAAACAGATTTTTTCTTGTTTAATAATACCAACATCATGTGAGATTGGACTTAATTTTAAGGGTTTTGTTGTTGTCATTTCTTCCTTTCTTTCTTTTTTATGTGTGTTTGGGCTCTTAAATTTTTTATTTTAATGTTTGAGGCAGGGTCTTGCCATGTAGTCCTGGCTGGCTTGGTACTTGCTATGTAGCCCAGATTGGCTTCAAATTCACTGCAATCCTCTTGCTTCAGACTGATAAGTGCTGGAATTAAAAACACGTTCCACCACACTAGTCTCTCACAATTATTCTCATTTTAGTATTTTTTTTAAGGTATACATACAGGCTGTATAAAAGCCTAGGCTGGCCTAGTACTCATAAAGTCCGCTGCCTGGAACTAGGGGTAGTTGTGGAGTACATACGGGAGCTGGGAATTGAACCTGGGTCCTCAATAAATCAGCACGTGCTCTTAGAACTGTTGTGCCATCTCTCCAATCTGGATGTTAAGTCTGAAGTCTGCATCTATTTAGGTAATTAACTGGGGTCCCATGTTTGGAAAGCAAATTCAAATAACTTAATCTCCCAATAACCTTGTAATCTCAGATGCACAGGTAGCATGGTAACTGAAAGGAAGAGTCAGCCTGTGTTTGAGTCAGCTCCTGATGTTGGTTATTTTTTAAGTATTTGGCAGAACAGGGAAGGATTCCTGTCTGACTCAGTGCAAGCAGATTCGTTCTTGCCTCGGTGTCTTGGCAGGAATCTGAGAAATGCATAGATGAAGGACCAATAAGACAGGTTATTTCTTTTTTAGAGAAAATTGAGTGGAAAGAGGCAGTGGTCTTTGCTGTTTAGTCATTCAGGTTTTTTTGTTTTGTTTTTGGGTTTTTTGCAGTGATTTTTTCTCCCCACTGGAGAACTTCTCTTCATTGTAGTAAGAAATTCCAACTAAATTCTTGATGGAAGTCCTTGTAGAATTCCCAGTCGTGGGGCTCATGGCCATGACTTGCATCTCCCGGCAACACTAACATAAATACATACATCAATTAATTCTTGGCAGTAGTTTTTTAAGATAAACTCAAATAAGATCTAGAGGATGCATACGGCTGTATAGTGAGGCTGTATAGTGAAATGTTGAAAGAAACAGTGAGTGGTTTACTTAATGAACGTTGAAGGCTTTTAAATTTTACATTTTTTTTTCTTGAGACAGGTTTTTCTGTACAACAGCCCTGGCTGTCCTAGAACTAGCTCTTATAGACCAGGCTGGCCTGGAACTCACAGATCTGTGCCTGTCTCTTCCTCCTGAGTCCTGGGATTAAAGGTGTGCGCCACCACTTTCTGGCTCTAAATTTTACTTTTGTATTGACTAGTCAAGGCTAACGCATTACAGTCAGGCCCTATCCTCAGAATGTGGGGCACTCAGATCCCCTAGAGTTGGGGTGAATGGGAATAAGGAAGCAAACACAGCGTAACTCCATTGCTTCTTTCTCATCTCTGGGTCTGTCATCAGTCTTGACCCATGTCAAAGACTTAACCACTGAAAGGGTTGGGAAATGAAGAATTGCTCCTTTTTATAAAGTTCAGAACCCTGCTTGGGAGCCCCGTGAATGTGTGCTGGCTGGATAGACCACTACAGAATGTTGAAAGTCAAAAGCAAGCTTCCATTGACTTGGGCACTTTCAGAAGGACTAAACTTTCCGGTCCTTCTCCCTGGTAGGATCTCCAGGTTTTCCTGTCCCTCTGGTTCCTGCTGCTGCTGGGATCCAGGTCAGGGCTTTCACACCCATTCCTTGTCTTCATGCTGCCTGCATCAGTGATCACAGCCTGTCACCCAGGAAATCATTGCTTCCTTTCTCTGCCAAAGGTGTACTTTGATTCTGCTCACTCGATTCTTATGATTTGTTTATTTGTTATTTAATTTATCTACTTACTTCTTCTTGTACTAGGGATTGGTTCAAGAGTGCTTTACAAGTGTTCATTCCCTGGACTGTATCCCCGGCCCTCACTGTCCTTGCTAGAAAAGTTGGGAGCGCACTTATCCACAGCACAGAGACCTCAGCTCATAACCCGGTTTACTCAAATCTCCTCCCTCTCCCTCTCCCTCTCCCTCTCCCT
>LOJH01006783.1:10919-31948 GCA_001685095.1 Ellobius talpinus | reverse complement strand
TCTATCTATCTATCTATCTATCTATCATCTATCATCTATCTACTTACCTACCTATCTATTTACCTATCACCTTTCTACGTCCCATGGGCTTTATTTCCTTAGAAAAGCCTAATGAACATAGGACATAAGGAGGAAGCATCCCTTTCTTAGTCTGAATCTGGCAGAAACTAGGCCGGATAATCTGCTCCCATTACTACCTCGTTCACTGCAGCCCTCTGGAATGAGAGTGGGTACAATTTCTCAGTTACAGATGAGAAACCAAAGCTCAGAGAAGTGAAGCAGCATACCCACAGTCAAACAATCAGCAAGTGGCAGATTAAGAGCTCATTGCGCCTAACTCTATCAAAGTCGTTCCCTTCCACCCAGCCATATCCTCCAGGGCCTATTTCATGTCTTTATTACAGACCAAGCCTTATTATTATTATTATTATTATTTTATTTCTACCTTCTCATTTTTAGGTTTTGTGTCTAACCCAGCACCTAGTGCATGAAAATGAGTGAGGGATAGTCTTAGATTATTGCCCGATCTGTGTGTATTGTGAGATTCCCTGCAGGAAGGACTTTGGAGACCACATAACTCTACTCAGCCTTATTTGAAGTCCTGATCTCTTGGCTGCCCATGCTGTGGTCAATTATGGTATGACTATGAAAGCCCTCAGGCCCTGGGGAACATGTTAAAGCATGGCCCCTCAGGTTGGGGAGCACACTGCCTCAGGAAGCATGTCTTAGGGCCCTTTCAGCACCTTACCTTTCCACAACCACCCACTGCAGCCAGACCTGCACTTGGGTCAGAGCAGGGAGGAGAGAGGGTGTGAGGCGAAGAAGATAGGGAGACCCTGACAGACTCAGAGCCTCTGCTGGTTGGACTTTGTCTATAAATAGAAGGAATACTAAACAGAATGTCTTTTTAATATGCACATGGAATTCATTTATTTAATGAAGAATTTTCCTGGAACACAGAGCTTGCCATCAGAGCTGAGCTATTTTGAGTAGGATGTGAAGAAAAAACTCAGGAGAATTATTTGCTCTTTGGATTTATACATTTAAAATAGGCTGCAATAAAAAGTAAAAGCATACGGGTAGAAATAAGATCCATGCTTGCCCAGGCCTGGGGGCGAGGCCTGGGAGCAGGGCTAGGAGATTTCTTGGAGGGGGCATGATGAGGCTTTTGGTTATCACGGGGACGTTTTAGCTCTAGTGTAGTATTTATTTATATGGTGGAATGTGTTTGCCCAAACTTATGTAACTACTTACCCCAAATAAATGACTCCCACTATTTGTAAATTGCACCTCAACAACAATTATACATAGAAACAATGTATCACAGCATCCCTTTGTGGGAAGAAGGGCGGGACAGGGAATGGATGATGTCAAATGCTTGCTTCAGTTGAGGTTCTCAATGGCTCCTCTTTGTGCTCGGCTTTCGTTAACATCTGCAAAGCACAATGCACCGGAGGTCACAGGTTATTTTCTAAAGTTCCCGGGCAAAAACACCTGCAGGTCTAAAAGTCTGAATTCATTTCCCAAGGTCACACATCAGCTCCCCCTGGACTTTAGGAGGAGGTTTCAGAGTTCCCCAATGGCCTCTCTCCACCTACCTGGAGGTTCTGGGAGAGGGAGGCAGGCATGCAGCCTTGGAGGCAGGCATAACTGAGTTTTTCATCCTTCAGTAAAATGCCGTTGAACACATCCATGCTCTCTCTCCAAAATGTTCCTCCATTCTGTATTCTTTGGCTGTTTCAGACCACATCTGGGAAAAGGTCTTAATAATCTGCTAATGGCCCTTAGCAGCTTTATTTAACTCCCCTGGACCTCCCCTTTTATCAAGTGTGCTCGGCTTTGAGAAGCCTTCAAAATCCTGAAGAAGGTGGGTTATGTGCTCTCTAGGACCTGCCATCGTTCCTGGATCCTTTTCCCATGGCCGATGCCATTAATCAATCACGATGCTCTGTGAACCTTGACTTGACCTCACAGTCCTTCCTAACACAGCCTTCTGGGCAGTAATTACAAACAGATTGGAGTTGGCACCAACATTAGAAGCCCAATGGCCATTCTGACTACGATGCTGGGCTTGACCCAGGTGCATTTGTAAATCAAGGGTGAAATCTTATCCTTTCTACACAGTGAGCCTGGAACTCTGGGAAGGGTTAATGTCTGGATGAAAAGGCTGAAGTAGAAAGAACATGGGTTGGACAGTTGCAGCTGGATAGGGATCCCAGCTCTTGTATTAATTTCTTCCATTTCACTCCCAACACTCACCTCCTTTGTTTGTCGTACGGATGATAACAACAGCTGTCTGACAATGTTGCCGTGCAGCTAAAATCCAATGAAGGGTCATGCAGGATGCAGAGGCTCTGTGGGTCCTAGGCTCTGCGTCACAACCTTCATGTGCATTATTTTGTTCAATCCTACAAAAAAGGAGCCCAAGAAACTTTTCAATAAACATTACATAGAAAATGATCAGTTTGGTTAAGTCACACAGTAAAGAGTAAAACTGAGAGTTAAATTCAGATCTGATTCAGCTCATGGCTTTAATCTCAAGGTATGTGGCGTCTTGTTCCAGGCATGGGACCAACTTTGGGATAGGTCATTTTTTTATCACGAGACTGCAGAGACTGGCAAAGGACTCTGGCCAGGAAAGAGGTCACTCACAAGCTTGGTGGAGGCACTAAACAGATGTGAGCATCTGTGCTGACTAGTTTGTGTCAGCTTAGCACAAGCTAGCATCGTCTGAGAGGAGGGTACCTCAATTAAGAAAATGTCTCCATGAGATCAACTTGTAGGCACGCCTGTAAGGCCTTTGCTTTATTAGTAATTAATGAGGGAGGGCCCAGTCCATTGTGGGTTGGGCCAACCCTAGGCTGCTAGTTCTGGGTTCTGTAAGAAAGCAGGCTGAGCAAGCTAGAAGGAGCAAGCCAGAAAGTAGCACTCCTCCATGACCTCTGCATTGGCTCCTTTCTCCAAGTTCCTGCACTGTTTGAGTTCCTATCCTGACTTCCTTTAATGATGAACAGTGACTTGGAAGCATAAGCCAAATAAACCCTTTTCTCCACAAGCTGCTTTTGGTTATGGTGTCTCATCAGAGCAATAGAAACCCTAATGAGGACAGGTGCCTAGTGTCAGGGTGATATAGGAGTGAACAGCAGGTCCTAGTATCGTCAGGCACCTGTGTTAAGCAGGGTCCTCTGGGACCTGATAGTCTATATGGGAACGTTGTATAGCATAGAAAAAAATCATACTCCCTCTGGGATGACATAACTCAAAAGAATTAAGACTAAAGAGTGGACAAAGCAATAACGGGGCCTTTTCCTCTGGGAGGAGAAATTCCTAGAGCCTGGAGTGGGGCTCAGCGAGCATTCAGCTCCTTGGCTGGTATTCTATAACACAGGACTTGTACAACATCAGTGTGACCCTAAGGCCTCATAGGAGGGTGATGTATTATCTCAAGCACCCCGGGAATAGGCAAAGATGAATGTTCCAATAGATTGCTTTGTGAGGTAGATAATACCTCTGGCCTGAGCCAGAACTGGAGTGCAACTCTGAATTGTTCTTCAAGGCAGACTGCTCCTAAGTACCACTTTGGGCTTTTGTGAAAATGCAGATTACCAGGACTTTCCCCAACTCATCTAACTCAGTGAGCCTGGGGCGAGTGAGTACCTTAATGATGAGAAAAGCTTAGGACACGGTGCTCCATCTCACAGTGTTGCTGACTTGTGGGTCTGTCAGCAGCTTGATTTCCATCTGCTGTCCTGGACTGTGTGTCTTTCAAGGACAGAGCATGTCTGATTCAGTTCTCCATCCAAAGTACTTCAAGTCAGGTCTGGCAAGAACATGAAAACAGCCCATCAACAAAGAGCATGGATGACTTCATGGTGAACATGCAAGACTCGGTTAAAAATGGACTTTTCGCTTGGTATGCTGCGACTGTATCTGCCAATACAACTAAAGCCATGAAAATTTGCTTTCTTCCACTCCCTTCGCCCCTTCTCTCCTTCCTCATTCTTCCCACCCCACAAAGGCCAGAGCCTCCCATTTTGCAAGATGCCCTCAGACTTAAATCTAGAGCTGGCCATACTTCCTTACTGCCACAACTACTTCACTGCTGGGCCCCCTCTCTGGTTGTATATATTTGGGCCTTCCTTTCTCCAATATAAAAGAGGATAATTGCTGAGGTCCTTTTCAGTTCTGCCAAGCTAAAATTATCTGCCCAGAACCTGAAATTTCTGGTGAATTCTGTAAGATGTGAAGGTCTTCGTATTGGCAGCTCTTTAGCATATTGGTTGGCGTCCAGGCAGTGAACAGCTGCAGTCTGGGATTTTCATGAGGTCTGCTGTGTGGGTGGGTCTGTTTCACTTAATGGGCATCCTCCAGCAGGCTCTGGGCACCCCCACAAGCATTTCCATAAATCCCTGCTGCTTGACAGTTATGTTGGATGGGAGGCCAGTTGGATGAGGATGCGTGGAGAGAGCAGTGTTCAAAGCCCAGGGTTTGTGCTGAGAGGCCTTCCAAATGCACCCACCCTCCAGGCTTTGACTTCAAGCTCCATCGGAAAAACACAAGTGTCTGATTCCAAGGGAATGGCTTCTAGTAATAATAATAAAAGAGGGCTTTGAAGGCTTCTTGGAAATCGGTTTCTATAAAATAGTGTTTGGAGAATTTGAGTGCAAGTCAAGCAGAAACATGGACTGAAATTCTCCCTTTCCATACTTAGTATTTCAAAAACATTTTATTTTTCAATGGGAAAATAATGTGTGTGTATGATTAAAGAATGCAAACAATACAGAAGAAGTATAAGATAAAAAATGCGTCTCATGTCATCCTCCTTTCTCATTCCTAGTCCCATAAGAACAACTTATCTGTGTGTGTGGTGATTACTCTGTGAGCTTAAAGATGGTTTAAAGGAACTTTGTTGTGGGCTGGAGAGGCAGGTTATGGGGTAAAAGCACTGACTGTGCAAGCCTGATAGCCCAGGTTCAATTCCTGCAGCTCTGCAAAAATCCAGATGTGGTTAGCATCTGTAATCCCAGCAGTTCTGTACCAAGATGGAGGCAGAGACACTAGGATGCACCCAGTCCCAAGGGCCAATCAGCCCAGGGTAAACCATACAGCAGCCAGAGATATATAAGAAAAGAGTTCTTGCCCCATCTAGATGAAAGGTGAGTGCTGACTCTCAAAAGTTGTAGTTTTAACACTTCATGGTGACTCTCATGCACACACACGCGCACACACACACATGCATGCATGCACACACACATGCACACACACACACAACTTTTCTTGTAGCAATATACACATAACCTAAAGCTTTCTATTCTAGCCCTTTTTAACTGTGCTGTTGAGTGGCATCAGAATGTTGGCATAGCCGTGCGGGAGCCGGGCGGGACGAAAAGCAGGCCTGCGCCCCCCTATCAGTACAGCTTTTTGTGCAATTTTGTTTTTATCTTTTTTCATTTCAGTAGGTTGCTCTCATAGGTCTAGTTTATACATTTATATGGATTATTTAATCTCTCAAATTTTATCAATGTTTTTGTGATGAAAATTTGGGGTAATTGCCTTTCTTCTATAGCCTCTTTACTTTCTGCATAGTTCATGTGATATATTATTACTTTTAGATTTTTTCAGATTCATTTATTTATATGTATATGGTGTTTGGTCCTCATGTGCGTCTGTGTACTACACATAGATGTAACTAGTGCCTGAGGAAGACAAAGAGGACTTGGATTCTCTAGGACAGGAGTTACGGATGGTTGTAGCTACCCCGTGAGTTCTGGGAAAGGAGCTGGAGCCCCAGTTGTCTGAAAGAGCAGCAAGTGCTCTTAACTCCAAGACATCTCTCTAGTCTCAGATTTATTTTGCTTTATGTATAAGAGAACTTTGCCTGAATGTTTATATGTGTAACGTGTGCATGCCTGGTGCTCATAGAGGCCAGAAGAGAGCATTGGATCCTCCAGAAATAGAATTAGAAGTGGTTGTGAGCACATGGTAGGAGCTGTTAGCCCAACCTGGTCTTCTGCAAGCACGATCATTGTTCTCAGTTGCTGAGCCATCTCCCTGGCACCCTTTGACTGGCACTTGTTCTTTCTACTAAACTCTTGCCCCATGCCCTTAACTGCCTGCTTAGTATCTCCACTTGGTGTCTGACAGGCTTCTCAGATGTATAGCGTGCTCCACACTGACAGCTCCATTCCCCTTGGTCGTCTGCATCTGTTCCCCCACAGACTTCCCCACTCAGCTAACTTCAACCTCGATCAGGTCTCAAACCGTGTACTTCTCTAGCCCTTGCTGTCTCCCTCAGCATCACACCCAAATGGAAGGAAACTCCTGTTGGCTCTCCTTCAGACCGCATCCAGATGTTGACCAGTGCTTGCCAACTTGCTTCCCTCCAAATCTGCATCACCTTCAAGTGGAGTACTGGAGGCTTCCATCGCCTCAATGCACTCTCCTTGCCCTCCCGCAGAGAAGTCACAAAATAGTGATCCAAGTCATTTTTTCAAATCAGTCAGCCAGTCACTCAATCAAATCAGCTTTCTACCTGCCCCAGGCAAAAGGTTAAAGGGCTTCAGATGTCCAGGAGGCTCTATACTAGTTTCAATCTTTAGTCTGCACAGGGTCTGCCTTGGGATCTTGCTGAGTGCATAACCTGACCCTGGGGCTTTTAACTCACTGGTTAGAGTACCACTTTCCTCTCCAGACCCACGTCCCCACTTTGCCCTGAGCCTGCTCCCATCCCCTGCTCTCTGGCTTCCTGATCCAGCCTTACCACCCCTTATTGCATGCAGCCCCTCTTGCTTTTCCTGCTCTCTGCACTTTTTTCTCCAAGATCTAAGACTTCCAAGACTCACTTCTTCTGCCTCTTCAACAACCTGCGGATGTTGATTTCTCCCGAGGCCTTCTCTCTTCCTCTACTTTAAAGGAGCAACTCTTTTCGCTCTGCTCTTAGATCCGTTTGGGCCAACCACCTGTTTTTCTAAAAACACGTGCACTCATTTATATGTTCCTTATTCCTACATCCCTATTACAATGGCACAGTTAAATATTAAGATGGAAGCCTATGAGCTGCAAAATCTAAGACATGTGCCACAGCAACAGTTTTCTGGTCTCTGCTGTGCAGAACTGGTCACCACCTCATTTACTAGGTAAGGAAAGTGCTCGTTTCCTTGTAGTCTGCTTTGCACCATGAGAGTGTTAAGACTCTGGGATAAAAAGGGCTGTGCCTAATTTGTTCATTTTATAGTCCCAATACCTGGCAGGATGCCAAGCACAGTCATCTAATTAATATTTGCTAAATGGATGACTCTGAGTGAAAATATTCATATTTAATTTTTATTCTGTTACTTATTTAGACTGATTCTTTTTGTCTTCTCAGAAGACTCCATTGAACTCTTTTCCTCCTCATCTTCTCTGATGGTCAACAAATGTATCCTATTGTCAGTGTTGATAGCACTTACCTTCTGCACCTAATTGTTAATAAATACTAATTGTACTATCTATGTTAATTCAGAAGGTGGTCAAACACCCATAAGAAGATATCTAAGATATTTTAATTGGGCAACAGTATTTCCTGTAGACACTAGGCTTGTGATCGAATGTAGGGAGAAGTGGTGATTCCAAGAACGGCTCACAAAGGGAAATAGCCCTTCAATCAGCAGCCAGTAGGTTCATCTTTCTCATCCATTTTCTACCAACTGCTTAGAGATATATGCATTTAGGCTATGGCTTTTGTATATAGCTTCTAATTTCTCTCCAAGTTCCTAATGCTTAACCTCTCAAAAATACACTGTGCTGTGGCTTCAGTCAATACTTAAGGTCACCAAACCTCTCAACCCTGGAAGTTCTGCAATAGGAATTACTTCGTCCTTTAGGATGTTTTCACTGGTTTTCCAAAGTTTTCTATTCTGATCTTAGCAGGGGTCCTGCGGGATGCTTTGTGTGGCGGCTGACCTGCACTCACGTTTTGTTTCTGGATGACGTTCCTTGAATCCGAAATGTTTCTCTTCCCTAGCATCTGCCGTTCTTTTGCTAGCCCGCAGCCTCCAGTAATTGCTTTCAGAAGAGGAGCATCGGACTTCACTGTGTAGCCGCTTGTCGTTGCTGTAATGTATCACCGCTGAATGAGCAGCCTGGGACAGCACAGATTTCTTATCTTACAACTCTGAAGGTAAGACATCCCACACAGGCTAAAGTCGGGGCGGCGGCAGAGCTGGCTCCTTTCCCAGTGTCTCTTAAGCAAGTCTCTGTGGTGTCTTCGAGCTTCTGGAGATTGTTCACAGTCCTTGGTTAAAGGTCTCACTTCTGCACCTTTAAATTCAGCATTCATATCACTCTGTTCACTTGCAGGGACACCCTCTAATCACAGAGGGGAAACTGGCCATTTTCTTTTGAAAACGTATTTATATTTCTAATTAACCAAATTTGTATATATTTGTGCTGCACAGCGTGCTTTGAAATATGTGTGCAATATTGAAAGTCTAAATCAAGTGATTTACATTCATATTAAGGTTCTCATTCTTAGTGATGTCCAGCATAGCCTCCAAGGAAGGACCTGACTAGTGTGCTGAGGGAATAAAGAAAAAGATAGACACAGCCACAAAGCTGGGATAAGTATATTCTGGGCTCTCTGTTGAAGAAGCTGCAGCATCCTGGAATCTCAGTGTGCTTATTACATAAACTGGACAGAGATGAACAGAGATGCAGGGTGGCTGCAAACAGTTAAACAAGGAGGCGGGGTTTGTGGTATACAGCTGGATCAAGGAGCCAGGTTTAGCTAATTTTGGTGGAGCAGTCTCTGTAGGGAGGAGTCTTCAGGCCTTAAGCATCCATGGGTAGAAAGCTCTGGTGGACACTTTCTGCACACCCTGTCAGCAACCACATTTGGTTCAGAAGAAGTCTTCACCATGCCTCTGAGCCTTACCCCAGGAAAAGCATTTGCTATTCTTCTTTGGGCCTGAGGCTCTGGGGTTCTTGATATGGCCAGCTCATGTCAACAGCACACATTGACTAAGGACTTAATTCACCAAGGGCTTTCTCTGTCCCCTACAGTGATCCAGTCAAGGGCCTCCATCTGCAAACTCTGTGTGTACCATAAAGAGGATGTTCTGAAATTAAGATGTAGATACTTTGGGTGGGTCACTGTATGAGGGTATCATTCTTATGCCTATTACATAGTTTCTTTTCATTCTTTTTACTTTTTTCTTGACTTCTAGAATTTCTTAGCTTTCCACTGCTCATAGAAGTTCAGACTCAACACCACTGACTCAGGGGACCTTGCTCCACTGTCATTGGGAGCCAAGGTCTGAGTGCTGCCTGAGTTTTATCTGTACACATCCATGCACTGCCATGTCCCCTGGGCACTTTCAGGATCACCTCCTTGAAACCACACCAGAGTATGTCAGAGACTCTTGCTTTGTTTGCTTGCGTCTGACATGAGGCACATTGAAGTGGCTCCTCCAGCCTACACAACCCCACCTCTATTTAGGGTATTTCTTCCTTTTTTTCCCTTTTCAACTGTATTTACATCCCTGAAATCTTCACAAGCTTCTGCATCTATTTCTTTTTATATCTGAAGCTCTCCTTGGAGCACTAGTGAATCTTCTGACTGTATTCTCCATTTAGTTTAACTTAGTTTCCTCATCTTTTCCTTCCCTTCACCTTTAAAGAAGACAGTGTTTTTATTCTTTGAGAACTTCATACAAAGTGTGTTGATTATAGTCATCCCAGCTCCTCCTCCTAACATCCCCTCTTCCCACCCCCACCCCCACTGTTGTGTCCCCTTTGAAAAAATAACCCATGGAGGCCAATTGATACTTTCCATAAGCACGGGTGTGAGGCCATGCCCTGTAACAAGGCTGACCTAACAGTAGCCCCAGGGTCCTCCATGCTGGACTATTGTCTGGTTTGATCTTGTACAGGTCTTGCACAGGCAGCCACCGTTGCTGTGAGCTTATGCATGTCACAATCTGGTCATGCCAAAAAGATACTGCCCTCTCTGACCTCTGGGTCTTCCTCCTCCCTCTTCTGTGGTGGTTCCTGAGCCTTGTGGGATGTATGTGCGTGATACAGATGTGTCATGTGTGGCTGAGCACACCACCAATACTTACTCTTGGCACCCAATCATTGGTGAGTTTCTGCCTTAACCACTGTCTGCTGCGTATAGAAACTTCTCCGATGAGCCCTGATGGATGCACTAATCTACAGGTATAGAAATACACATGTGGGGTTGATTTAGCACTATGTCCTTTTAATTAAATAATAGTACGTTCCTGGGGCCTGTGAGCTCCCAGCCATGGGATCTTGAGGAGGTTTCTAGTACCACACATGCATTTGCTCCTGTGCAGCAGGCCTTAAGTCCAATTAAAAAAAAGGAGTTGATTACCTCTTTAACATTCATGCCATTATTGTATCCATGGCTTATCTTGGCCACACTAATTGTCATTGTAGTTCGTAGTTCACAAGGTTCAAAGCTGTGCGAGACGGTTGAAGGAGTGTCCTCTGCACCTGCCAGAGGCCTTTCAGTGCTATGAAAGCTGGTTAGTACTTCCATCTGCTTTTCCTATGTGCCATTTGTCTTAGTTATTTTCTATTGTCATGGCAAAGTACCATAACCAAGGCAAGTTATAAAGCGTTTAATTTGAGAGTGGTTCCAGAAGGTTAGAGTCATGGTAGAGAGCATGACAACGCACAGGTGGTCCTAGGGCTGGGGCATTAGCTGAGAGCTTGAATCTGATCTACAAGCACATGACAGAGAGGGAGAGACAGAGACGAGAGAGAGAGAGAGAGAGAGAGAGAGAGAGAGAGAGCGCTAACTTTGTATAGTGTGATCTTTTGAAACCTCAAAGCCTACCCCCAGTGAAACACCTCCTCCAACAAGGCCACACTTCTGAATCTTTCCCAAACAGTTCAAGTTATTGCAGTTGGAAGATTCAAATATCTGGCTTATGGAGACCATTCTCACTCAAACCACCCTACCATGAGATTTTCTTGCCTTAATTTTCTAGGCTACTTCCTTGTTTTCCCCCATGACCCATGCATTATTTTCCCTTCTGATGGTTTTTAAAAAAATGTCTACAAATATAGGTTGTATTCCCAAAGATCCTTGACTATTTGTTTTTCATAGAAACAGTAACATCTTGGATTTCTCAGAGCTGACTGATCAAATATAATTTGAAAATTCTATTAGTGCTTGCTTATTTATCTTCCTTCTTAATCTTTGTTATTACTCTTCATTGGCTTTTCTTGTGTGTCTTTTTCTTTCTCCTCCATTTTCCTCAAATGTTGACCAAATTTTACTCTTATTAATGACTCTTGTGCAATAAGCGTAGGTAACAGGCAAGGTTTTCTTGGTAACCAAGAAGAGTGATTTTCCCAACAAGCCTGTTCTCCAGATGGGAGAGCCGCTTGGGGAGATTTATGTGGAGGAATGGATCTTACTGAGTGGTAAGATTGTCTTTGCTATGGATGGGGGAGCGTGTTAGTTTGCTTGCATGCCCAGGTTCTTCAGTGAGTAGACCTTTGGCGTGGGAGATTGTAGTGCCTTCTCCTCTGGATCCAAGTATCTGTTCTCAAGTTCAAGGATTTACCTTGAACTCTGTCTCTGTCCTCAGCTGCCACACAGATTGGGCCTCCCCAGTCTGGTCTTGATTCTCTCACTATGGCCAGCCTGAGCCTTCTATAGCAGCCCAACCAGAGGTTTTCCCAGACCACCACTCCAGCGAGTGATACTGTTGACATGCTCGCCATGTTCTATTAATGTTCCACACTTGACTTCTCCTGCCAGTGCCTCAGCAATACCATTTGCTTTGCACTCTCCGGGAATCTATGAATCTCTAGTGTTTGGAGACAACTCTCTTTCCTGAAAATGAAAGCTTCCAAGATTTATGTAGTCTGTTTTGGGATCTTATAGGAATTTTGGATGCCCTGCCTGCTACCTCAACAGCCCTGAAATTGAGTCTAAACCTAACTCAGATCTAAAGGAAATTTGTACCTACTGTGTTTGGAAGCTTGTCTCTCCCGGTCCTGCCCATCCATGTCAGTGGGGACCGCTCCTTAGGACTCCAGTAGAAGTATCTTACGTACTGTCTCCTGTCTTGCTGTGTAATCTCCGTTCCCCAGTCTTTGAGCTGCGCCTGTAGTAGATGCACTGTGACTACTCTGGACTATGAATCCATGCATGCCCACTCGGAGACCACGGGAATCCAAGGTGATCTGATGCAATTCTAGCTTTCTGGGAGTTAAAACATAGTAATGAAAGCAGACATGCAAAAGATATTTCTAGAAGGGTATAAGCAGAGTGAGTACAGATGTGGGAAAGTCATGCCTAATGGCAGATTATTTTATGTCAGCCCCGAAGGGCAAATAGGGGCTCTCAGGAAGTGCCAGGCATGTAAGAGCATTCTAGAAAGGAAGGATAGTCATAGAAGCAGAATGCCAGGAGAAAGGAAGTGGGCAGAACACACTCAGAGTGCCAGCAGCCTAGTTAAACACTTCACAATTCATTCTGAGATGAACCCCTGGAAGGTTCAATCACTGCGTGCTAGATCCCCCAGGCAGTCTACAGATTTTGACTGTGCTAGAGAGGGAAAGGTCTTAAGATCTGGGACATGAGTGTAGTGTTCTAAGGTATAATGAGGAAGGTTCAATAGGAGCAAAAGCTGTGATGAAGAGACCGTGTCATGGTGGGTTTTTTTTGTATTTATTTTATTTTTTGGGAAGGTAATACAAGCTAGAGTTGTCTGGGAAGAGAACCCAGTTGAGAGAATGCCTTCATCGGACTGCCTGTAAGCAACTCTGGAGGACATTTTCTTGATTAATGATTGATATGGGAGGGCTCAGCCCTCTGTAAATGGTGCCTTCCCTAGCCAGGTGGTTCCAGGTTGTTGAAGAAAGCAAGCAGAACAAGCCATGGCGAGCAAGCCAGCAAGAAGCACTCTTCCATGGTTTCTTCTTCAGTTATCCCTTAGATGGGCTGTGTTGTGAAGGTGGAAGCCAGATAAGCCTTTTCCTCCCTTCTCTGCCTTTGGTTATGGTGTTTCTTGCAGTAATAGAATACAATCTAGAACAGAAATACTTAATAAATAGTGAAAAGATAGGACAGACTGCTTGATGGGAAGGAAAAAGAAAGTTTGCCGAGGGCCCTTCCAGTGCTGGGGCTTTACAATCTAAAAGGACATGAGCAAAACGTGTGCAGTTTCAGGGAGCCATGATACCAGCTTCCTTCTCAGGAAATCGCTGGGAATAGAGCGTTCTGGAAAGATGCATGAGGTCAGCTTCTTGTTGTGTTTGGATTAATTTTTAAAAATTGGATTAGCATCCAACTGAAATGAATGTCAGCCGTTAGGAATGCATCTTTGGATCTGAGTGATTTTGATAGGAACCAAATGTGATCATCTTGTAGCTTTTATTTATGCAGAACCATCTTAACTTTAACTCTTAGGAACCCTCCAGAGTAAGGCACGAGTCTCACTTACTTTGTCTTTGTGTTTTTCTGGTCTCTTCTTCAGTTATTGCCTCAACTTCCTGAAGGAACTTTTCCTGTTCCTAACCTAATTGGGGCTTTGCACGCACACACACACACACACACACACACACACACACACACACACAGAAATAAAGTGGAATACGCCCCCGCCTATCATGAGTACCCTCTCTGTGTTAGGCATGTCCCACTAACATTACTTGCTGCCTAGACTTTACTATCACACTAAGGGTAAGAATCTTCACCTCTTTTTGAAAGGCTTAGAAGTTAGTTTCCAAAAGGGTCTCTAACATTAAACAGAAGCTGTGGGTTCAAATCCAGACCCATATGATGTATTGAGTGCCTACTGCATATGACCTGACACTATACCTTGTTATTTTACTGAACTCCCTAAGCAAACCCTTAGATGGGATAAACAAGAGCCTTAGGAAGATGAAGCAATGCCCATAAAGCGCTCACTAGAGATACCTGCAGTTCTTTTCCCTTCTTTATTTGCTTCATTATATTTGTAGAAGATGTTAAGAAGTTTATGATGACATTAGAGAATGTCAACCCTATAGGATGTTATTTGAATAAAGAAGGAGAAGCCTTTTAAGCTCAGGAGCAAAGACCCCTGTTTACCTGAGGGCCTGTGAAAGTGACCACAGGAAGGTAGACTCCAACCTAGGCTCTTTTACAATATGTTGTATATAACCGTTATATTCAACCACCAGTTTGGTTGAGTGACTATTCCTGCTTCCCAAATGGCTAATCTGAACTTCAGGAGAGATGATTATAAAGGCCTCTAGCTGGGTCTGCCTGTCCCAGGGCCATGGTTTTTCGTGACAGGGCTGACACTTGAAGAACAGCTCTTTAGAAGCGGCTCTGCCGTTGGTATTTCACTTGGCCCATAGCGTTTCCCCGGGTAGGTGGTAAATAACTGCCCTTTGATGAAATTTACATCTGAATCTAAATCGGGTCCTCAGTAAACACAAGCAACATAAAAACAGTGATATAAATGATCCCAAATGAGGGAGGTTAGAAGTGCAGACAGGAAATAACATGATGGGCCTGATTACCACATGGGAAATTCTGGATTAAAACATCTGGGCAGGCCACTGTGAAACAGGCTCTAACATAAGCACCTTTTCAGAAGCCCCAAATTCTGGAGCAGGGCAGGAGTGGCCACTGCAACCAATTCCTCCACGTACAGATGAGGAGGTTCAGGCCGGGGCAGGAAATTATCTAAGGCCACAGTCAAATTACAGCAGAGCTGGATAAAACCCATGTCTCCTGCCTACCAATTGATGTCGCCTTTCATTATAGCCCATTGGTTTGGGAATCAAAGGGACTCAAGTCTAACTTCACCATGGAGATGCTGGCCTGTCTGGGTATACTTATCCTGTGTGGAAGCCAGTTTTCTTATCTGGAGAGGTGGCAAATGATTACCTGTTCTTTACAGCTATTTTGGAAAATTGTTGCCATCAGGATTAGCAGATGGCATGTGAGGGTTCAGGAAAGATTGAGCTCCTTATTC
Source organism: Ellobius talpinus (assembly GCA_001685095.1). Classification (NCBI taxonomy): domain Eukaryota; kingdom Metazoa; phylum Chordata; class Mammalia; order Rodentia; family Cricetidae; genus Ellobius; species Ellobius talpinus. Next base: position 16,961 of record LOJH01006783.1, on the reverse strand, counting down.
AGTAAGAGCAGAGGAATGCCTTGCCTCCTGCGGCAATGGCTCAGGTCATGTATGCCCGTAATGCCATGCGTGAATGCATGCTGCCGGCTCCTGGAGGAAGATGAGCAGTGGATGCAATGGGGTGGTAGGAGGCAGCTGCATTTGACATTGTTTTCAAATACACGAGCCACAGATAAACAAAAGAGGACCTACTACAAGAAAGGCAGACTTTATGCCACCTACGCGGATCAGACCACAAAGGATTCGGGAGGGAGAAGCAGAGTGATGTCACTTTCCACTGAGGCCAACTGGGAAGGGACTCTGAGTGAAATAGGACAAGATCTGGGAAGAGTCTTTCGCCAAAGAGCCATTAGGGAATCATTTCTGCATTGAGAGTTGTCTAATGTGGAAAATAGGGCTATACTTAACTTGTTCATGTGACAAGATGCTTAAATGAAACATTGGCTAAGATGACCATAATTTACAGAAGAGACAGCTTCCAAATGATTCTGTAGTTCTTGCTTCCTATATCCACATCCAGGAGATAAAATATTGGAGATTGATTGAGAGATAAAGGATAACTGAGAATTTGTGGGCTGGTGACATGGCTCAGTGGGTTCTGGCTACCAAGCCTGATGACCTGAGTTTGATTTCAGGACCCATATGGTGGAAAGAGAGAACTGACTCCCAAAAGCTTTTCTCTTCCCTATACGCACATATAAACACACACACACACACACACACACACACACAAGTGTAATAAATCGTTTTCGAAAACAGGACTTGTCCAGGCTGTGTTACTGGGGTGAGGAGTAGTTAGCATCCCTCCCTAGAGGGGAGGACGTGGGATGAGGCCAGGCCCTCATTTCTTCAAAACAAGAGTAAGGGCCTCCATGGAGCCAGAGGTCCATAGTGGGCTTCTGAAGTGGGGCTGACATAGTGGATTGGCTCTGACCCCCGCCTGGGTGGACAGCCAGCAGATGGAGCCTGGTTGTGGACAGCAGAAAAGGAGAGGCACGGCATTTGTGACAAATGGCAGGATTTCTTTCTCTTTTAAGGAAGAAAGTAACCCATTATGTATATATACACCTGATTTTATATATATGTACATATAAAATATATATTTATTATACAGTCATGTTTCTTTATCCATGTATTTGTTGAATAAAGTCCCAAATAAATGCCAGATTCAATATTTTATTTATTTATTTCTATTTCTAATTGTTTGTGTGTGTGTGTGTGTGTGTGTCTTTCTGGGAGTATGTGCACATGAGTGCTGGTTCCCAGAAGAAAGGTAGAGAAAACTGGATCCCCTGGATCTAGAGTTACAGGCAGTAGTGAGCCACTCTACGTATATGCTGGTACCTGAACTCAGATCCCCTGCAAAAGAAGTATTTTCTCTTAAGCACTGAGCCCCTAGATTCAACATCTTGGCTATCACAAGGAATGCTGTAATAAACCTAGAAGTGATCAACATAATGCTTCCTCTCCCTATGTCATGGTTTGGAACTTCTATTGAATTATTTTCATAGGGCTTTCCACAATTAACAGCAAAGATAATTTATATTCTCATTGAGTTGGCTGTTCTTTTGTTACAGTCCACTAGTCTCTGCTGTAGTTTAGATACAGTTAAAGTATGTTCCTCAAAGTTTTGTAAGTTGGAAGCTTGGTCTTGGTGTGAAGTTGTGGTAGCTGATAGAAACTCAAAGAGATGAGACCTAATGAGAGGCCTTTAGGTTATTGGGAGCTGATGAGGTAGTTTCCATGAGCTAGCTGCATGGAAATGCATGGGCATCCTCTTCTTTTGTGTTACCATATCTTCTAGTTACCATGCTATCTCTACCCCATGCATTCCTGCTATGATGCCATTCACCAGGGTCCGACAACTAGTAAGGCCTCTGCTGAAGCCAGTGCCATATTGTTTTTGACTTTCTACCTTTTAAATTGAAGGTTATATAAATGCATTTTCTTTATAAATACCCACTCTCTAGAGTTTTATTAAAGTAATGGAAAACAGAATAATATGGAAAATTGGTACCAAGACGTGGGCTGACACTAAGAGTGAACACCTGGAGATGTGTCAGTGGCTTTGGAAGTGGGTAACAGGCATAGATTGGAGGAATTTGGAGGGTGAAGCTAGGAAGTTCATGGACTGATATAAGCGGATTGTGATGGCAATTCTGGTGTAGGCTCAGAAGACAAGAAGACCAGAGAAGAGTGGACATCCCTCAAGGGGTATTGCTGAGACCAGGACGTTGATGAAGCTGAGAAATATTCTACTTGGAATGTAGAGTTAAGGCCATCACTGCATAGAATTTGACTGAACTGTGCTCATATGCTAGGGCTACATTTAGAAGTGATGAACTGGAGGGTTGGAGAGATAGTTCAGAGGTTGGGAGCATTTATTGCTCTTGCAGAGGACCCAGGTTCAGTTCTCAGCAACCGCAAGGTGGTTCACAGCCATCATAACTCTAGCTCCAGGAATTGGATGCCCTATTCTGTGACCTTTAGGGGCATGCAGTGCACATACACGCAGTCAAAATGCTCATGCATGGACAATTACAAAACTGAAAGAAATAACAGAAGTGATAAGGGGGAAGTGGTAGAGGACACATCCAAACAATACAACATGGGGCAGCTACGTGACTACTTTTGACTGTAGTATTTATAATGTAGATCGTAGCATTTATAAGCAAGGGCCTGGCCTAAGTTTGGAATGTATAATTAGGAAGGAATCACAGCACAAAGCTCTGCCATACTTATAGCCTGACCGGGAGAGAAAAAAGGATGTATAAGTTTGCAGTAACAAATACTTGCTAAGGGAGATTATCATGGATATGAGAGGCATCTTTATGTGAATTTCAGATTATGAACTATGAATAAAAAGAAGAGCCTAAGTCCTAGATTCTTTAACTACTTTTGAAATCCGTAATTCTTTTTGTATGACTTGGTTTTCAAAGATTAATAGCGAGGACCATGATATTCATGAAATGTTTTATATGAAGGCTGAGGAGATGATGGCTCAGCAGCTAGCCCTTGCTGTACAAGGGACAGGTTTGACAACAGGAGTCTAGGTCCCCAGAAGCCACATAAAAGCAGAATGGGCATGGTGATCCACAGGTAAAATTCTTGCTTGGAAGGTAGCAAGAGGAAACCCTGGAATAACACACGACTACACTAGTGTTGTCAGAGAACTGGATTAAATGGAAAGAAGGAGGTAGAAATGAATTAAGAAAGACCGCAGACATCAGCCTTGGGCCTTCGCACACATGCTCCCACACACATCTGCACCATACACATGCAACAGGAACACATGCACACCACACAAGGAAAAGACAAAACATTACGAAGTTTCTAGAAAAGGTATCTTAAATTAGTCTTCCTTCTTCATTCCTTCCCTCCCTCTCTCTTTCTTCCTTCCTTCCACCTTTTCTTCTCCCCCCCTCTTTCTTTTCCCCTTGTGATCCAAGAGCTCAGATATGTAATCATGTTGAGGGTTGCTGAAATAAAGCAGTATTATCTGGGTGGTGATGCCAAGAACTTTGGGCTTGGCGTCAGATGTGTGTTTGTCATATACCATCTGACACCCTTTGGATGCCAATGGACTTTCATGACTGCTTCTAATTTACATTTACTTAAGCTAACAAGATGCCCAAGCCCATCTTGGAGCAGGTATGTCTTTTTCTTTTCGATGTCCTTAACATCTGTGAGAGCATTTGGCTCCCAGCAATGCTGGTGATAGAAATCACAAAAGACAGTTTTCTTTGAAAGCTTTGGATGCACTAATTTACTTAACCCTTATAGCACCACTGTGCGGTAGGCACGCTTAAGTTTCAATAAGTACCTGGGAAGTGGAACGTCACTAACCTACCAGTAAACAGATTCAGAAGTGATATTAAGCAGAACTAATTTAAAGACTTCAGGTGCCGTAAAATGGTAAGGTAGCATTTTAATCTCGTCCATGTCTCCACTTTGATCCAAGAGACACACTGCTTGGGTTTGTCATGAGAAGGGAAGGTAGACAATGTATAGATTGTACAAGCAGTGGCTCTTTATGCCATTTCACTGAGGCCTTTGAGGAAGCTATCACAAGTCCATTTTACAGATTTGGAAACCAAGGCTCAGATAAGGTTCATAATTTAGTAACTTTTTGGCAATGGTAATGGTTGCCCAACTATGGAGTGGCAAAGTGCTGGTCATAGTTAAACTCAGGAGTCTCTAAAGCCCTGATGTTCCATGTCTGGCTAGGAAGGGAGGAATGGAGAAAAGAAATGAAAAGGTCTTTATGAACTAGTTTTAGGGCTCCAGGATGAGCCAACTAGGGAGTTAAAATGTCAGAAGGGCTGGAGTCTCTCGGTTGTCTACTGGAGCACTGAGCACCATTCAAATGCTTCTTATTCTGGGCCTTCAAAGCAGATATCCCCAAGTACCTGTGTTCCAAGGAAAAGACCAGCAGTGACTGCTAGGAACCGATAAGGACAATAAGAATACTTCATTATTTTCCAAGAAATCCAAGAGGGCAGGCGGAGAGCTAAAGGAAGACACGTGCCTATGAACTCTGTCAATATGATTGCAGTGCTCACTTCACAGTTTGGGTTCTTTCCTGGAAAACTGGAGTGTTAGCACTGTGCAAAGGTGGGGATGGGAGAGAGAATACAGGTTTGGAGCTTAGGTAGCAGCATATATAGTCAAACTACACACACACACACACTCACACACACACATACACAGACACACACACACAGTATACAGTGTCTCATGCAGGTGACACTGACCCCAAACAGATGCAGGTGGCCTTGAACACCTGAGCCTCCTGCCTTCCTGAGCCTCCTGCCTTCATACGTCATGAGCTGGGATTATAAGTATACACTAGTAAGTCTCTCTGTTACCATAAGAAATACCTGAAAAACTGTTTTTGAAAAGAGGAATAACTCCTTTCATCTTTTTGTTTTTAGAAGTTGTAGCACAAATAATAAAAATCCAGAGACAAATATTGGGGTTCAACTTGAAGATCAGAAAAGCAAAGCAGCCAAACCAGTAGGGAGCTCTTATTTCTATGAAATCTTCAGGCTGAAAGAGAGCGAGTTCCTGTCTCTTCCCACCTTATATTCCTCTCTAGTGCTGGGATTAAAGGTGTGTGCACCACTGCCTGGCCTCTATGGCTGACTAGTGTGGTTTCAGCAGGCTTTATTTATTAAAACACAAATAATATAGCACTATAAGAGGTTTCAGAGAATCTGCCAGTTTCATTGTGTGGGCCTGAGGTGAGGCTGAAGATCATGGCAGGAGCAAATTAGTGTACTGCTTGGTGAACAGGAAGCAAACAAATGGTGAGGGAGAAGAAGAAGGTGAGGAAGAGGGAGAAAGGAGGGGAGGAAGAGAAAAAGACAGAAGTCAAGACACACTGTGACCCTTTAGTACAGTCCCTCATGGTGTGGTTACCCCAACCATAAAAAATATTTTCTTTGCTTCTTCATATCTGTAATTTTGCTACTGTTTTGAATCGTAATGTAAATATTTTCGGAGATGGAGGTTTGCTGAAGGGGTCACAACCCACAGGTTGAGAATGGCTGCTCCAGAGGAACTCATTTTCCTTAAATGACTTACGGTTGGCTGGGCCAATGGGTGCACGCAGGCCCTACCTGCTCTGTAGTCTAAAGCTGCTGTTGTTTGTTAACCCTAACTTCCCACACATTAGGGACAGTGGCTCAGGTCCAAATTTAGGACACACTCCTGACAATTTGAAAGTATATATTTATTCATGCCAGATAGGTGCCAGACAGCCAGGTGCTACTGCAGGCTTCTGTATGCTGCTGCAGGCCCTGTGCTAAGTGCTCCAGATGTCTATCTTGTGTGATTAAGTGGTATGGGAGCAGGGCAGACGGTGGTGAGTGGTAGTGGTAGTGGTTGGTAGTGGTTGGTAGTGGTAGTGGTTGGTAGTGGTAGTGGTAGGGGTAGTGGTTGGCAGTGGTAGTGGTAGGGGTAGTGGTTGGCAGTGGTAGTGGTAGTGGTTGGTAGTGGTAGTGGTTGGTAGTGGTAGTGGTTGGTAGTGGTAGTGGTTGG
>LOJH01006783.1:0-10627 GCA_001685095.1 Ellobius talpinus | reverse complement strand
AGTGGTAGTGGTTGGTAGTGGTAGTGGTTGGTAGTGGTAGTGGTTGGTAGTGGTTGGTAGTGGTAGTGGTAGTGGTTGGCAGTGGTAGTGGTTGGTAATGGTAGTGGTAGTGGTAGTGGTTGGTAGTGGTAGTGGTTGGCAGTGGTAGTGGTTGGTAGTGGTAGTGGTTGGCAGTGGTAGTGGTTGGCAGTGGTAGTGGTTGGCAGTGGTAGTGATGGTGATAGAAAGGTCGACCTTTGCTTGCAGTTATTCGCTTCTCTAAAGTGATCACCTTCTGCCCTCTGTGAAGAAGGCACCTATAGGACTGGGTTGTTACCTAGAATAAACCTGTCAGTTTCTCTAAGTACTTGGAATGTCTGGCAAGGGTAAACACTAAGTGAATTAAGTTCTTTGCTTTGCAGACCAGGCTGGCCTAAACTCACAGAGCTCCACCTGCCTCTGCTTCCCAAGTGTTGGAGTTAGAGGTGTGCACCACCAGTGCTGGCTGGTTCAGGAGCTGGTTCTTGAGGGTAGTTCTCGAACCAGTTCTAGTCGGTCTTAGGTAGCCAGTCTTCTCACCATCAGCTGACCGTTTATTTTCCCCTTAGGGGCCAGGAAACTGTTGAGCCAAGAGCAGAAGCACCAGGAGTCAGAAGGGCAGTCCTGAAGTGGCAGCTGTTATCGTATGTGGTAGTATCCAAGGCACTTCACACATTGGCCCCATTGTCATAATTCAGTATTATTTCCCAGTGTTTGTGAGTCAACCTTGTTTGTTTTGGGGACTTCCTCTATACTATACTCTACTCCAGGAGTAGTCTGTTCCCCTCCCCTCAATCTTTCTTGTTAAGACAGATTAAAACATGATTTAGACCATTTTACTTTTAATTTGGATGGCCATCATGATGCATTGATTTTATTGGAAATGGCAAAATATCCCCTGGGGTACCTTGAATGCTGATGAGCCATTATCACAAAGTGAAGCTGACAGTGACTCAAACTGCATCCACCAGTCTTTACTATTGATTGCTCTTTTGGCAAAAAAAGAAATAATCAAAGTTTCCTATTAAAATTAGATCAGTACTCTTTGATGTAAGAAATTATATTTTATGTAATGGTTACAAAATAAAATCCTAAGTGAAGCTGTGGTTAATAAAATGGGGTGAGGCCATAAATGACCTTAACCTGTCAAGCTTCTAGATGACGGACATGGTGAAGATTTCATCTTGAGAAACATAAAGTGGGAGAAATTAAGTGAGAATGGAGACTATTACCCAAATTACCCATAATACAATGGTGATTTGAATATCTGCATCCATAAATGAGTCAATAATATAGCTTTTAGCAAAGACTGTCTAGAAGAGCTGATGAAACAAAGGCCCAAGGTCAGGTCGAATTTCAAGTTTGCAAGTTTCTCTCACTTACATCAACACAGTGTTTTGTGGGAGAGTTTTCTGGACAATCTAATGGTAATTGTAACATTTGACGTCAATTGTGTTCGATATGCAGCTCATAACTCATCCTTGGCTGAATAGGATTGGCTCTATTTTTTGAAATTATAAAGGCCTTTTATCAATCCTATAAGCAGCAAATAAATAAGGTAGAAGCAAAATGAATGCAGGCTTGTTATATACTCAATCCCAGGATGCTGGCAAGCCATTCTTCCTTAGGTCAAAGGTAGGTTAATAAAAATGAAACAAAAGATACCCTCAACAGCGGATGCTAAAAGTCACACAAGTCCTTACACAAAATTGCCCATAAAATTTCCCTCCAGAAAACACTTTCTTTGAATGTATTTTGTGACTTTTGTCATTTGCCAATCATTGACAAAGCGAGACACCGGGTGCATGAGACACGGCTCACGCCTTCCACCAAGGCAGGACACATACGCCAAGTTGAACAATAGGCTTTCCCTAATAAGCAGAGGAAACGACAAGCTTTTGCTCTTCCAGGATCAGTCTTGGATGTGGTTGATGCTCAAGCTTGCCAGTCCACACCTCACAGGAGGGGATGAGATGAGGTAATAGCTCTAATGGCCGATGGCTGCAAACTTAAAGCAGGTTCGGGGTCACCATTATCTGTTCCCATGTTTATAGAAGTGGCAAACGCAGAGTGGATGTTGATCAGAAACTGTGTTCGGCCCTAATTTTAGCCCGAATTACTACAAAATTGGTGGAAACTGGTTTGTTGAGTCATTAACTCATTCAACAGATGTCTTACTAATTCATTCAACAAATGTTTTATCAAGCTCCATATTAGGTGCTGTCTGCGGGAACCTGGATTTGAAGAGGCACATAAAACATTCTCCAAGTCCTCAAATAGCTCAATGACCAGAAGAATAACTAGGCTCACCGATGGCCAGACTGACCTCTGGTATTTCTGTGACCCTCACTCATTTGGAGACTTCACAAAGCAGGCAGTACGTCATCCACACACAGACTCCACACTGAAATATATCTTGCTTTGGAACAGGGAGTAGGCTAACTCCTCCACCTGGCTCAAAAACACCTTTCTACCTCTGGGCCTCCTCGTCCTTCCCTATCCGTCCCACCTAGAGCTCTTGGTCTCCAGGCATTGGCTGAGGGTTTTCTGCGGGTCCCATGGCAGTGCCTACCTTTGTTTAGGTCAGTACCTCCTTGGTCTTCAGTTATTTACTGAGATTTCAGCGCCTCCAAGAAGTTCTTAACCTAAGCGGCCCTCCCAATGTCCACTGTGACTTCCTTATTACTCTATCTTGTCTCCGTCTGGTTTGTTTCATGGCTTTTTGCTGAGTCTGATTTGAACTGATGATCTATATTTCATCATGGCATTCCTCTGGGCTCCAATATGATACTCTTTGAAGGTGCCTTCTGCTTGTTTGGGCCATTGTCATGTATTCTAGGAGGATGATCAGACAGTCAACACACAGTAGTACAAATAAGAGGCGCCGAGAAATCTCCAGCCTAAAATGGTAACAACAACAAAAAGTCCTTTTTCAGCCCAGTTAGCGCAAGTGGCCCTCGTAGGGTACCATATGATTTCCTTGTAACTTGGGACATTTGGGAGTTAGGATCACCTGATCTATTCAACCTTGGGGATTTTTTTCCTAGAACGTTCTTTACAAATTGGAACCTCAGGGTTATTAATTATCCCACCGGACAGCAGGGAGGCCGAGGAGGAGAAATCAAAGAAAGAAATTCTTATCATAAGCACCCTCTCTAATTTGGAGAAACTGAAATCCCGGTATGTTTTTTCAATAAGCACTCCATCAGAAGCCTGCTTATCCTGACAGGCTTTGCTCTTTCATGAGAGCAGCAAGAGCAACCTCCGGACGCTGGCCTGCCATAGTCAAGTATGAAAATGCGAATTCCACGGGTCACTGTTTTTGCAGCCGCCAGATGTGGATGAAAGAGGAAGGGTGTTTTATTGTGTTTTTTCAAGAAACAGAGAAGGGTCTGTCCTGAAATGGGCCTGTTTCCCTCCCACACAAGTGGCCACCATGTGGCCAGAGGACAGCGAGCTAATTTGCAAGATTAAGCCTTTCTAAATATTTGGAATTGTTCCCTTCTGTCTTCAGCTAATAAAATAGATTTTTGCTCCAAAATGGATTTAGGAAGCAGGCACAAGAGCTTCTAAGGGCTTGTTGGCAAGTTACCTGTTAACAAAGTCCATCTGTCAAATGGATGTCCGAAAGGCAGGCGTTACTCAGATCATTTCACGCTCGACCTCCCAAAGATGTCTGCCTTCCGTCTGAGGTTCTGCCTCAGGAAGATGGTGCCCATGCTGGCCTGTACTGGAATACTCAGGAGATAACTGTCTCTGCTACAAAACCATGAGCCAGAAGTGCGTAAAGAATAATGACAGACTAAAAGCAAAATCACGCGCAAAAGGAAATCCCTATTAGCTGCAAATACCTATTCAATTCAGCGATTCACCCTTCAACTTAGCGCTGCATTTCTGTCACGTGCCAAAAACTCCGCTGGGCTCTGGGGGAGATAGATGAAGTAAGACACAGTCTCTGCTGTAAAGAAGTCAGTGATTTATTTGTGGAGACAGACTTATAAACATCTGTAATATAAAATGTCACACGATAGAAGCTGCAGAGGAGGCTTTGAAGAAAGAAGCCAGGCTCTGTTTGGGGGATGCACAGAAAGCCTTCTAGTGGAAGCAGCCTGAGCTCCAAAGAGCGAGAGCAGGAAGTTTCCAGGGTCCAGGGTGCATGGTGTGTGTGTGTGTGTGTGTGTGTGTGTGTGTGTGTGTGTGCTCAGGGCTGAAGTACAGAGCTTTGGAAGAGGATGCGCTGTTGAGGAGAGCCCCAAATTGTCCACGCGACTAGGTGGTGAAGCAGCAGAATAGGGTGAGGGGCCACCAGAAAGTACGCTAGATTAAGAAAGGCCTGTTCGTAGTTCTAAAGCACTGAATTCACATCTGTGAGGAGTGCAGGGGACAGAGTAGCGCAGCGTCATAGTCAGGCCATGGTGCAGAAAGCTTTGAGTGGGGCAATACTCAACTCAGTGCAGCCTGCTGGCCGATAGACAACCAAGAGCAGCGAGCTTTGCTGTGGTGAACCGACTCACGCTCTGCCCGACACATCTACCAGCAACCCTTCTCCACCAGGATCTGTCCCCGGAGGAGGATACCTGGGGCTTCCTCTCTGGCTGGATAAAGTTGGGCTCTACTAAAGGAAGACTAGGCAGGGGATAAAGAGGGGGGATGTGATGTCAAGGTATTTGCTCTCCTGAGTTCTTCCTTGTGGGCTTAGTTGGGTTCATTTTGCCCTTTGATGGAGTCACAGTGTTCTCCAGGTGGGCCTCTCTGTCAGACTCTCTTCACCTGAATTCCAGCAAATCCTCCTGTCCCTGTTCCCTCAGGCACAGGATAGTAAGAACTTTGATAGCTCTTGGACACTGTTATTCCTCACACACTTCTAAGGACTGGCCGTGTCTTCATGAATCAGTTTTTTTATTCAGTTCTCCTAGAGTTAGTCAAACCCAAGTGAGCCACCATTCTGTGGCTTCCTGGCTGCTACTGCACAAGCAGGCACAGAGGTCAAGTGTACCTACCAGCTGCTCAGTCTCGGGCAAGAAGAAAGGAATGAAGAAGGCCATAGGGAAACAATAGCACTTGAGACCTGTATTCAAAGAGGTGACCCAGTTCCTCAGGACCAAGAATGTCCAAGATATTGGTGTAGTATACATATCCAAAGGTTAACAATAAAGGCTAAGATGCCCTTCTCTTGTGCCTTGGGGTGATATTAGAACCCTTAGGAAGAGGGCTCAATAGAATTTGGGTCAGTGGCCATTTGTGCCTAGAGGAGAGATTGAGTCTCTGTCCTTTCTCTTTCTTTTTGCTTGCCAGTAACCGCTTGGCAAGCAGCTTTTTCTGGACAGACTTCTGCTATGATGTGCTGTCTTGTCACAAGCCCCCAAACAGTGAGTCAACTGCCGATGGACCCACGCCTCCATAACCAGAAATCCAAATAAAGATTTCCTCTTTTTTGGACTGATTGTCTGAGGTATTTTGCCGCAGAGGCAGAAAACTGACCAACATAGATATCCTGCACTGAAGAAGCAGAATGACTGACGGGTGGGTGAGTGACGTCACCGTGTGCTTCCTGGGAGCAGCAGCTGAGGGGAGGGAAGGTGGCTGGCGAGAGGTAAGGGGAAGCAGGAGAGAGGAGCATGAAGATGAACTCAGGTTGAGTTGTGAGAGCTTTGATACCTGCTTATGAATCTCTGCTGAACTCTATATATCAGGGGCAAAGACAATGCCAGTACCGGAGAGGTGATGGTGACAGAGGCTGCGAGGATCTGAAGGCGTTTAGCATGGAGGAAAGACTGGGAAGTGCAGTCATTGGCTTCAAATACATGAAGGATCTAGATAGCAATATGGCAATATGCATTGTGAGCTCATGGGTTCTGGCTCAGAAATTCTGTCTAGGAATTTAGTTCAAGGAAATAATCCAAAATGAGGACAAAACCTTCTGGACCAAAACATTCATTATTGTGTTACTTAGAATAACCCAGAGTTAGAAATGAGCTAACTGCCCAGCACCAAGACAGTGGTGAAAGAAATTATAACAGGTCTTTACTGTAGAACATTCTGTGGTTACTAAAGTATAAAAACTTTAAGGGTGTCAGAACATACTTGTAATATCATGACCAGAAGAAAAGTAGGGTATAAAATACCTTATACAGAAATGATCTCAATGACATAAAATAATATGAACTAAACATAAATGTCCAAGTTTCATGTGCTTATTGCTCCTGACACGTTTCTGGGTGACCTTGAAATGGGCAGGCTGTTATAGAGGTCACTGGCACAGAATTGGGAGCTGGCAGTATTGATGCATACTTTAAGGACCAGCCTTAAGAATGAAAGATGATGCTCTGGACTCCTACCACACAAATGCCTGTTTGCTGCTTGGAGTCATCACTAAACACTATTGAGCGCATGCCATGTACACGATACTTTCCCCTGTAGATTATATCTCTTAATCCTTTAACCTGTTTGGCAGATTTTAGTTTTAATTGAGTTTATAAGAGAGGGAAGAGACAGGTCTGAGAGCTAGAGCAGTTGTCCAAGATCACACTAAAGATGGGCTCCAGGGTCAGGGCTGAGACTCAGGTATGAGTTTCAAAACTGATTGCATGCTTGTAGCTTGTTGCTGCTGTGTTGTTGTATCCAGACTCTAGTTACATAGAACCACCTGGAAGTGTCTCAGAATAGAGAGCCTCATGGCCAAAATGGCATGCCTTCTTGTCCCTGTCTTACTGACTGCATGGTGAGGCAACTGGAATGGTATGAATCCCATGCTCAGGAGAGGCCATCACAGCAAATGCAGCAAAGTCTTTAGTAAGCTTGAGTGATAAGTATTTGCAAAGCCTTATGTCGTGTGAAAAAAATCTGAGTTTGTTACATCCATTAACAAATTTAATTCCTTGTTTGTTTTCTTTGGTTCTGAAAACAGGATCTCCCTATGTAGTATAGGCTAGCCTTGAACTCACGATCCTCCTGGTTCCAGCTCCTGAGTGCTGAGATTACAAGTATGTACCACCAGACCCGGCGTTAGCTAATGTAATTCTTTTAACATGCTGCAAGCCTAATAACATTATAATCCTCAGTTTTCACATAGAAAAATATTGAATTTAAATAAATATTTTTCTGAAGTAAACTAAACAAGGTATACATCACCACACCATCCCTTACTGCTATGCAGCATAGCCTCTGTATATATGAATAATAAAATGAAAACAAAACAAAAACAAATCCTAAAAGTCGTCTCTATAGCAGTACCATAAATCTCAGGGAGATAACTATTTTGCTTAACGGAAACACCTGGTAAACAGTTTGTGAATACAAGAGCTCGTGAGAACATTGGAAACAAAAAATAGTCATGATTCCTTCTGGCAGAAGTGAGAAGAATGTGCTTTTTGTCCTAGAAAAGGAGAAGGGACAGTACAGAGTGAGTAATGGGCAGAAAAAGCCAACAATGTTAGTCTAGGACACTGTCATGGGTTGAGAGAGTCCAAAGGAGATCAGTGAGTGTTGGGTCTGGCCCGACAGGTCAGTACATTCCTGAGAAGGGGGTGTGGATTGAGGAAAGAAATAGATGAGAAGCAGAAGACAGAGTTGGGAGGGCATACAGTGAGTACTGTGGATCAGCCCCAAGTTTATTACTCAAAGTCTTATACACCCCAAACAAAAAGGTAGGGCACAAGACTTCCCTGATATAAAGAACAAGCAAGCATGATTACCTCCTTTCATCTCAAAACACCTGATAACCATGCTCTAAGTCAAAACATCCTGTTGACTGGCCTTTGAGGAGGAAGGCATCCAGTAGCCACACTTGAGGTCAAACATCTTGTTGTTTAACCTTGAAGGAACAAGAACAGGTCTGAACTCTATGACCTTTAGTCAAGATGGAAGGGATCCACTTCTGGAGGCCTTCACAGTGAGTAGGTCACACCTTTAATGAGCAGCTACTCGTGTTTAAGATAGGAATCTCTCCCTCTGTAATGTCAGTATGTACTAATGTGACCAACACACGATTAACTGCATCACCTCTATTGCTAGTTGCTATGGAATAATCCTTTTGTTCACTTTGAAGATGTGTCATTCTCACTGGTTAATAAAAGCTGACTGTCCTATCACTGGGCAGGAAGAGATTGGGCAGGAGACCCAGTAGGAGGATGTGGGGAAGAAGTGGGTAGTCATGAGATACTCAGAGAGAAGCAAAATGAACTTGGCATGCTGAAAGAATGTACCTCCATGTGGCAGAGGCTAGATAAGAAGCATGGGTTAATTTAAAATGTAAGAGTTAGCTGTTAACAAGGCTGAGCTATCAGCCAAACATTTATAATTAACATTAATCTCTATGTGGTTATTTGGGAACTGGGTGGCAGAAATAGAAAAGTCTGCCTACAACTGGTGTTACCATTACTTGAAATTGTTGAAGACTTGAAGGGGTTGGGACTCTGGCTCAGTGGCACAGCACATAGAGCCCACGTCTAGCATGCACATGGCCCTGGGTTTGATTCCTACCAGTGAAAGGAACCCAAGTTCTGAATTTCATGTCTGGGTCAAGGTCATACTAAATAGAATTAGTAGTCTTAGAATACATGTTGAGAATCACATACGTCTGAGCCAGAAGGGCTCTCCCTCTGAGTTTGCCGATGTGTGTAGGTGGCATCACACTTTCACAACCTGGGATTATGGACTGTATCTCAATATTTCCAGGAATAAAAGCCCCATGGTCCATAACAGCACAGTTAACTGTTTCATCTCGTGTAAGTGTTCCCCATACCCTTGAATCTCTCACTCTGTCCACTCCCTTTCAAAAGAAGTGGTTCAGAGAAGAAACAGACTCAAGTCCATGGCAGTGATGGGGAGAGCTAAGCTTCCAAGCCAAGGCCATGATCCTCTAGGTACTGACTGCTGTCTCCCCTTCCCTGGTCTCTCTTCTCTGTTGGACCTTTTATTGGATCCCCTCACTTCAGCAGTGTAGACTCTGTTTTGCTAGGAGTTGGGATAGCTTACGTTTTTGTTCCCTGGTCACCTTTGGCAATAAGTCAATAGCTTAGGTGAACTTACCCACTTGGTTATACAAAAGAAAAAGACCACTGCCTAGAGTTTGGTAAAGATTCCTCTCTCTCTCCTTTATTAAAACGAGCCCCACCCTTGCTTGTCTTCCTTTATAGTAAAGATTTTTGAAGCAAAACTTTTCTAGTCTTAAAAAAATATAAAAATCACGTTTTGTTTTCACTATGCAAATCATTAGCAAGGTATGGTGGCCTTGAAGAGGGATTATGCTGAGCTTGAAAGTGAATTTTTTTTAATTTAAAAATTCCACCTGTTAATTGGCTAACATCAAGGAAATACAAAAAGAAATTAAGGCACCCAATCTTCAGGAATTTTAGCACCACTGAAAACATCTTTCTTTGATGATTACAGTCTTGCATTGCTTAATACTCCATGAAAGCCCATTCCTTCACTGACCATTTGTTTCTCTTTCATTACCATTTTATTTCACCTGCCTCCTTTCTCCTTTAACAGCATTCTCCTTTAGGATGGAAAGAGAGCTAGCTATCTCTCTTACAAACTGTGAAAAATGCGACAATCCAAGTAACTTTGACTTCCTCAAAGTGTGTGTGTGGGGGAGAACACAGTGAGTAGTCACTGTGGAGAACAGGGCATGCATACCGGTTATAGTGGTCAATCTCAGCTGCCAGTTGGTTAGGATTTACAAACATCTTACAGACAAGCCTGTGGGTGTGATGGTGAGAGGCTTAACTCCCACTGTAAATGTGGGCAACACCATTCTTTGGGCTGGGGCTCTGGCTGAATAAAAAGGAGAAAGCCGGTGGAATGTGAGCATCCATCTCATGGCTGCCTGATTTTGGAGCTGAGGTGACTAGTTTGCTCACATTTCGGCTGCCCTGCTTTCCCACCATGGTTTGCTCACCCTCCCCCCACCCCCTGCTGCCAGGCTCTCCCACCGTGGCGGGGCAAAAATCAATTGGTTTCTAAACTACAGCTGGATTGTAGGGTTTTCTATAGCCACTTGGTTTCCAGGCATTACGATTTTCTCTGCTGGGCAGCAGCAGAAGAGAGATGGACACAACACTTTCCACTGATGTGAAGAGACACCTTGACCATTGCAACTCTTCTAAAGGAAAAACGTTTAATTGGGTGGCTTACAGTTTCAGAGGCTTAGTCCATTATCATCATGGTGGGACATGGTGGCATGCAGACAGACATGGTGCAGGCTACATCTTGATCAGAAGACGACAGGAAGTTGACTGAGATACTGGGTCTGATTTAAGCATATATGAGACCTCAAAGCCCACCTCCACAGTGACACACTTCCTCCAACAAGGCCACACCCTCTCCAACAAGGCCACACCTCCTAATAGTGCCACTCCCTTTAGGGATTATTTTATTTCAATCCACAGCGCCCATGCACTTTGGAGAATGCATTTAGGAGAGGTGGCTAGATGCCCTGCTCTTGTCTTAGTTTGCTTCTGATATGTTTCATAGCCTCTGGAAAATTCTAACAGTACACCATTGCTGCAGCCAGCGTAGCCTGGATGCCGAGACTGGTGGGGGGTGCCGGGACTGAGACACGGAGGCTTCTTTTCAGGTGGAAGAACAGCAACCTTTATTTTGCCCA
>LOJH01006782.1:2525-31950 GCA_001685095.1 Ellobius talpinus | reverse complement strand
GACCTTTGGAAGAGCAGGCAATGCTCTTAACCGCTGAGCCATGTCTCCAGCCCAAAACGCTACCTTCTTACCCTGCCACTCCTGTCATGACTCCCAGGCTTTGTTAAGTGGCAGGGACTTGAGAAACATCTCCCAAGTGAAGGACTCTAAAGAGAAACATAACAAAAATGGCAAAAGCCACTCTGAGCGGGATGGGTGCCAAAGTGAAGCCGGGGGTGGGGGTGGGGGGTAGCTTGCGGCTGTGGATAGGTGCTGGCTAAACAAACATGAGCACCCAAGTTTGGATCCCCAGAACCCACAAGGGGGATTAAAAAGCCCGACATGATGGTGCACATGGAGCCCTAGAACTTGGGAGACGGAGCTAAATAGATGAGCTCCAGGTTCAGTGAGAGACTCTGTTCAAACAGACTGGGTCAAAGTACTTGAGAAAGACATCCACTGTCAACAGGTTATATGCATCCATGCTACACGCCTACAAGCAGAGCAAAGGCTAAAGGTCAAAACTACCCTATAGTCGTTAGACTGTGTTTTGTTTTTGAGGCAATAAATGTTGCCAAAGATGGAGAACCTGAGCTCCTGTGCACTGTTGGTAGAGATGGAGAATAGTGCAACCACTGCAGAAAACGTATGTAGGTCTTCAAAAGAATTAAAAGGTTTATCATTTGATTCGGCAAAACTACCAAAGGGTATACACAAGAGAAATAAAAGTAGAAATACTTATATACCCACAATCACAGCAGCATTAATAAAAAAAATAAGCAAACGGGAAACATTTCAAAAACTCATCACCAGATGAGTGGATATGTAATATTATTCAGTATTAAAGAAGGACAACTTCTAAAACATTGCTGCAACAACACTGATGAACTCTGAGGACATTAGAAGTGAAATAAACCAGGCACAGGCAGACAACCACTGTATAATTCCATTGATAAGAGGCCCTTAAGTATAAAAAAAATTCAGAGAGAGTGGGACGGGAACTCCATGGAAGAGGGCAGCCAGGGAGTGAGTGTTCAATGGGGACAGAGTTTCAGTGTGGGACAGCAATGAAGCTCTGAAGATTGACAGCTACAGAAAGATGTGCAAAGTACTACCGACTAAACTGTACACCTACAAATCGTTGAAACAGCCAGCTTGGTCCTGAAGACGTTTTACCACAAAAAGTAAAGATGATGTGATGATCTGCACAAGATCTGTGAAACTCTGATGGGACTCCAGGAAACAGAAGCACCACCATGGGTGGGGAGGATGTTCCCTTCCTACCACAGAAGCCACCAGGGGTGGCCAGGAAAAACAGGGGACATTGTGGGGAGGAGGCACAGTCCTCCTGTGGTGCCCCTAGGAGAGCAAACAGAGCTTTTGCCTTAGGCCACCTGAGCCACCTGGTGACCATTTCAGTTTTTCTTAGGGACAGGCGAGAACTAAGAGATGATCAGGAATCTCTGGACTTCCTAGCTCATTCTATGAATCACATCTTTGTCCACTTTTCAAAAATCCTAGGGACACTGTGGTTGCTGGTGCCACTGTGCCTCTCCGCAGCAGGTGACATCTGTAATACACTGTGGTGGAATGCAGGCCAAGGAACAAGTTGTGAAAGAGGTTCTGAAGCTAATTGTTTCTAGTTTCAACTCTGCTGCACTCCTTTCTTCGTTGTGGATGCTAAGTCTGTAAAAAGGTACCAGAAAGTGAAAGTGTAAAACGGGAGTGAGGCTCCACGGCTTCAGGATGGCTCTTGACGGTAGGGAGGTCTGGGCCAAGTGTTCAGTGGCTGTCTTACCGAGCTGTGTGATGATTTTATCTAAAGTTATTTTATAACTAAACATTAACATTTCCCGTGCAATTTCCTTGGGAAATGGCAAAGAACTCTTGAAAGGACACTGGTGTGGGTCTCACCTGTGACACGGGACCCTCTGCATCTACATCCCATTCTTCACGACAGAAAACTGGGCAGAGAGACAAGCATGGACCTACTGGTCCACAGACCCACTTGCCCTCAGTCTGCACTGCCTTGCATGTGTTCTATTAAAGACAAACATGGTCCAAGCCACACTGTTTCTACCATTTCCTCTCCAGACTGCTTTACGTGGTACGCTTGTGGGATTGCTGGGAGGCAAGCTAAACTCTTACAACTCCTCCATGGGGCAAAGGAAGGTCTCCATCTCCAAGGCAGACACATACACTCGGTGTCTTCTGAGCAACAAAAAGGCAACCCCAGGAGTTCCCCATTAGTACAGTCCTCGCCACATGGGCATTTCAGAGACTCAAATGATAAAGGTGTATTTGGACCTGGGATTTTAAGTTTCCTTTTCCAGTTCACTTTTCTATATTTTGGGTGAAAACCATTTCTACTATGTACTACCAACTTTGCCTGAATGCGACATATATCTTTATATGAAAAGGAGCTCCTGATCTAAGGGATTTTAATGAGAACATTTCTGAATACTCTTAAGGCTGAACTGCTGATTTGGCATCCTTTCTTATTCTGAAAAGCTGTGTTAGCTGACAGTGGAGACCTCTTCTCCCCTCACCATGCTGTCAGACTTGAAGAGCCACCATCTGGACCCTGTAGCAGTAGCAACAATGGGACTTCAGAGGCCACAGGCGTGACCCAAGTCAGTCAGCAGTAGGTCATAACCCCACAGGAAAACAAAATACAGGCTGAACTGGGCAGCCATACAGCTCAGCTGGGCTCAGAGCATAATCTTCTGAACTGGACATAATCAATTCACCCTGAGGTCTAACAGTTCTTAGGCTTCAGTGCCAAGCCAGGCAGACAGTTAAGTGTCCCTGACATGTCCCTGTGCTAACCCTCACTGAAAGAGGAATGCAGGGGGATAGAAGATGCACCTGGCTCAAGCCTGCAAGCCAGCCAAGACTTTTCAGGAGTAAAGCTAGCCAGAATGAGAATGGAAAGATGTTTCTCTGCCAGGAAGGTGGGCATGTTTAGCTGCAGGGGAAGGGGTGGTGTTTTAGTTCTCCACATTTGTACCAAGGTCTCAGCAGGCAAAGCTGGAGGAACGGATGGAGGTGAGAGTACGTGATACAGAGAAGCTAAAACCATTGCTGGGGCAACAAGGAGCCCACTTGCGAGATGATGAGGAAGAACAAAGGATGCTTTACCACCCCAGTCCAGACAACTATTGGCTCAGAAGACTCAACTCACAGATATATTGTGACTGCCAAGTGTTGGAGGTTGTTCTCTGTTTACATTCCTCTAGTTCTATATTTCACTCAGAAAGGTCAACAGGGATTCAGCATTGTAGGTCTAGCACCCTTTGCTCAAAACATTGGGACCGGAAAGCTGGGGTTTGGAGTGTGTGCGTGGACACGATGAGCCATCTTTGCTAAGAGTTGGCCTCTCATACTTAGGTCTTTCCACAGGCCCCAGACCAGGTGTGCTGTCTGCTTTAAAACGAATATGGGAGGAAGGCCAAAGGCTGGAGAAGTGGCGTCTGCCTCCAAAGCTCTGGCTCACTTGAGAATGGGGCAAGCAGTCAGGCTATGAGCAATGGATCTTAGGAAAAGAACCCATTCTAAACACGTGTATAGCTTAAGATTCAATGGTAAGGTCCTGTGGATGAAGAAAAATGTTTACATATCACACTGGACGGAGAAGCTGAGCAGGCACCTACCTGGAGGCTTTACTGAGTAGTGCTCCTGGTACTAGAAAGTACTTGGCACACTACAGGAGGAAAAAGGTAATCATCAGTCCAGCTATAAACTCTGCCATCTACAATGACGACCTGCCCGCAAGATATGTTCGTATAATAGTGGCACCAACACTGCAGGAGTAACCAACCATTCTATGGTTGGATTTGAAGTCCATTCCATTAGACAGAACTCATGCATAGCCACAGCTTTACAAGTTGAAGAACTTGTGACTGGATAGGACATGAGCTCAGGGGAGACTCAAATACTATTATTGTCTTGCTACACTAAAGTGGTTCTTAACCCATGGGTCACGGCCCCTTTGGCAACTCACTTAGCTCCAAAAA
Source organism: Ellobius talpinus (assembly GCA_001685095.1). NCBI lineage: Eukaryota > Metazoa > Chordata > Mammalia > Rodentia > Cricetidae > Ellobius > Ellobius talpinus. Next base: position 27,955 of record LOJH01006782.1, on the reverse strand, counting down.
TGTTATCATTCTTAACAGAAGCAAAATTACAGTTGTGAAGTAGCAATGAAAAGTTTTATGGTTGGGGGGTCACCACAACATGAGGAACTGTATTAAAAGGTCACAGCATTAGGAAGGTTGAGAACCACTGTGCTGAAGAAGCACAGCAATAAAATGACTCCTGATGACATACTGCTATACACACAGATCATCAAGAAAAGCTTCCTCCTTCAGTGGATAGTAATTCATACAGAGATCTACAACTGGAAGATGTGTGGAGAGTGAGAGATTTTGGAACACTCAGTCCTTCGTGAAACTCCTCCCCTCAGGGCTCAGGGAGCTATGCAGAAGAGGAGGTGGGAAGACTAAGAACTGGAGCGGATGAGGACTCTAAGAAAACAGTATCTTCCAGACACAGCAGGACTGAGGCCCATATGAACTCTCAGAGACTGTGGCAGCACGAACAAGGCCTGCGCACATTCAAGCCAGATGGGGCCCTGTCACCAAGAGGAGAAAGTGGACACAGGGTCCCACCCTTGACTAAGAAGCTATCTGTAACTGACATCCCAAAAAAGTTTTCTCCCATGGAGTCTCACTGGATGTATTTACCACACTAAAGGGTAAACCTCATGCCTAGCAGGAAAAAAAATGAATTCAATGGTATTTTTCTAAGCTTTCTGTCTCATATTGTAGTATTTTTGATCTTTTGCATGTATATTATGGTTTCTAATTTTGTGTTTTTATATGTGTGTGGTGTCTTCTTTTTTTAAAAAATGATTTTATTTATTTGCTTGTTTTCTAGAGAGAGAGAGAGGGGGGGGGAACATGGAGTTAGGAGAGTGGGTACAATCTGAGGCAGGGGAAAGCATGATCAGAATATATTGAACTAAAAAAATTTTAAATAGGTTAAAATGAGAAAATTTTTCATTTGGTACTGTGCATAAACCATAAATGACTTTTCTTTTTCTCCCCCCAAACGGGAGTATAATGTCTAGTTTTGGGTCAATTTGACATAATCTAGAGCCATTTTGGAAGAGGGAGCCTCAACTGAAAAACTGTCCCTGCCAGACTGACCTGTGGGCAAGCCTGTGCTATTTTCTTCCTTGATAACTGATGTGGGAGGAGATAGCTCCCTGTCAGCAGTGCTACCCCTGGGCTGGTGGTCCTGGGTGCTATTATAGCAGGCTGTGCAAAGCCATGGAGAGAAAGCCAGTAAGCAGCTCCCTTCCATAGCCTCTGCTTCCATTCCAGCCTTCAGCTCTCAAGTTTCAGACCTGACAAATAATGGACTATGATGCAGAAGTATAAGCTAAGGAAGCCGCTTTGTCATCAAGTTGCTTTTGGTCATGGTGTTTATCATAGCTCTAGACACTCTAAGTCAGGGAGCGATGGATATAGATACGGCTTGGGGACAACCTGCTTGTTCCTAACGCCAAGTCCATAGGAGCAAAGCTAGGAGCTGAGCAGTGAACATCCTAGAGGAACTCACTTGTCTGCTCCTGTCTTCCTAACTGACTCAGAAACAGCTTACACTTTGATAATGAGATCTTCTGAATTCTCCAACTCCCAACACAAGGCAAATACTGCTACTTTATCTTCAAAACTGAGAGGAGTTTTAAAAAAAGGTCACAGAACATTTCAAGACATGAATTCCCCCCTAACAGAAGCTAAGGGTTCTGCAGAAAATTAAGCTCTTGGACAATGTTTTCATTTCTACCATTCTTAGGATATTGCATTATCCAGATGTGGTGTTTATAACTGGTGTAAAATATATGAAACCATCCACAACTTACGATAAGGGCTCAGGATGCAGCTCAGTATTAGAACCTTTACCATGCATGTACAGGAGAGACCCTGCGTCTATCTCCAGCATGGTCAACCAATAATAAATAATAATAAACCAATAAACGTAACAAGTATCAATGACATCAATATGTCAAACTGAAAGTTCTTGGGCACCAAATGTCCTGGATCAAGGAATGCTGAGGGAGTGGGAGGGTAGTAATCTCTACATTCACAGCTCCTGAGGGGATTTGGATCTGAACAGCATTGTAAGAATCCCCATCTATACAGACAGGTCAATGAAATTGTTGCAAGAAATATTTCCATAAGAAATCAATGCTTATAATGTTGCAATTCATTATTCTTAAACTGTGGCTAGAAATCTTTCTAGGAGAAATAAAATGGTCTTGGGCTGGAGAGATGATGCAGCGGTTAGGAGAACTGTTGATCTTTAAGAGGACTGCAAGTTCCATTCCCCAGCACCCACAGGGGTTACAACCCTCTGTAACTCCAGTTCCAGGGGATCGAAAGCCCTCTTCTGGTTTCCAAAGGCACCTCACAGTAGAGCACTGGCACACACACAGGTTAAAAAAAATAAAAAAAATCCATATTCACAAAATAACTTAAACTATGTAATAATTTAAAAACAAAGAACTCATTAGTTTTTTATTTCCTAATCAAGTAATATTAGTACGCTTTAAGAGGGAAAACGAAATACCCCTGAGCTTTTCATGTGGTCAATAATATATTAAATCTTTTTTATAGAGGGAGTTTTTCCTCTACCTGAAATGAATGTGAAGCATGAAACATTAGTACTTAATTATTATCATGGCATATAATGCACTATAGGGGAATTATTAGCTCTCTGGGGATCAAAAGTTGACAAAGGGAACACCCCCTGCACTACTCTGGCTGATGCTGTCCTGTATCAAGCCAGGAGCCACTCGCCTTTGCCCTACTTTGCACCCAATGCTTCCTGAGTACCTTTTACAAGGACAGGGGATCTAGTAATTGAAAAAGAAAAGCAAAAACAAAGAAAGAAAAAAACACTGACAGCTTGAACTGCTTGCCAGAAATCAAATGAGTACACCCTTGTGAGCATCTCCATAGAATCCATGTAGGCAAACACATAAGGATTTGATATCCATACAGGGTGGCCAGGGCTTCTGTAGATTTTCTGCATCCACAGGTTAGTTCACAAGTAGAGGGTGACAAGTAACAATACCCCCTTAGCTTTCAAGAAGAACTGACCATCACAGATAAGAAAAGAGAACAAGGGAGGAAGGATGATGATGGTGCCACAGCTGGGGAGGGGATAGTCAAACAGGCCTGCTTGGTTGTTTGGTCCTCAAGTCTAGCACATTTCCTCCATCCTGAAGGCAAAGATAAAGCAATGTTCATTTTACTTGCAATACACCCACTGTCCTCAAAAGTGGACTTCCATGTACCCAGATATGGGTAGATTTTAATTCGTCAAAGGAGAAAAACAGTAGGCATTTATCAGTACAGAACATCATCTAGAGCCTTGCTTACCTTGCAATCACCTAAGACAGATTTTAATTGACACCTGTCAGTAAGATGGTTTCCCCAGAGCTACTGTTCCCACTCAGGAGTCAGAATCACTTCCATAATGGAGACTCCAGGCCCAAATGCATCTGCCTTAGTCTTGTGGTAGAGTCAACCCCACCCCCCAGCACCGTGACATGCAATTAGATTGCGAATTAATGTTCTGTGACCTGGGCTTGACTGTGAGGACAGGCTCTGACCTGAAAAATCCCAAGAGAACAGGAAAAATGAGACAGAACACGGGAGAGGCAGAAGGTAAAAAAAGACAAGGAAGTCCATTAGGACAGGCCCTTCACTGACACCAAACGGAGCTGCAAACAGACAAGACAGTAAATCTGAACATGGCCCATTTTTTCATCCATGGATAAACACAATACAACTCGGAGCCCCGTGTAACAGGTTCTTGGCATGGACCCACAGTTTAACAGCCCCGAGATCTTCGGGAAAGAGGCCACACACAGTTGCAGGCTGCAGGCCAATCAGGGTCTCTGGAGATGATACGCATTCCAAAAAGGCCTTCTTTCCCCTCACACACCGCTGGCAACAAAAGCCTGACCTCAGCTTCTTAAGTTAGGCAAGACAAAGGATGTCCATAAAAGGGAGTTAAAAAAATTGTAAATAATAAATGCCTCCATTAGTAGGAAGCAGGCTACTGATGCGGACACAGAAAATTAACAGGTCTTTTTGGATTAGAAACCCTAGGGGACAAGTTCATCTGTCAATAAATGATGCCAGTATGTGGTTCTTGCCCCTTCTCTCCCAAGAAGCCACTTCAAATACAAGCGCCTGGCTCTCAAGCACTTAGACCGGGCATTCTGCACACTAATAGGATTTTCAGGGCCTTCCCCATTCCTACTCTGCAGTGGGAAGAGATATCGCTGTCCTCCATTCCTCACAGACCCAGAATGTGATCTAAAGGCAGCCATGCATGGAGCTTCCAAGGCGTGAGGACAAAGCCATGTGAAGTCCTGCCAGCAACAATGAACCCTGGGCATGATCAGGATATCTTGGGATTCAGATTTCAGACGCAGGCAGCATTCGGAGTACTGCCTGAGAACATCTGAGGCTAAGGCCAGCCCTGAAAGGCTGCTGACACATAAAGGGATTCAGTTTCTGCAAGTCTGATGCCCCTTCTGCTACGAAGAACAAACTCCAGCGGCCCCTATCCACGAGGGGCTGTGACCGCATCTCTCAGATCAGTCCTGTGGGGCATGAGGGCACACTGCTCACCGGGCTAGCAGAGGGGAACACACGCATCCTGCTCTTAGAGTGTGCACTTAAAACATGAAACCAAAGCCTCAGAGAACCAGTTAACACTTGAATACACAGGACTAAATTCTTGCTTGTAGGTTTTTAGAAGAGTCACTGGGAAAGGTATCTACAAAATGGGTTATTTCCAGGAGGCACACACAGAAAGGCTACCTGTGGTCAAACTGTCTGAATCTTCAGAAAGTCCGGATGAGCCACAACCCCAACAACCAGCCACCTGTTGGGGGAGAACTGGCTGTGCCAGACAGGTGGCCTCATTCCCCATTTACTCATCTCCCTCAGCACTCCAGGTTTCTGTTCAATCCTGTTTGTAAGTACTTTAAGAGCTTTTCAGGGACGAGCTTTTCAGCGGCGCTGCGTGCAGCCAAGACAACCTTGGGATTATGTGGTTTACAAAGAATAACAAACCAGCAACAAAAGGCTGCATCAGAAGCTGGGCACCTGCTATCCGAGAACCCGCTGCATGCTCAGATGTAGATGGCGCCAAGCGAGTCATCACAGGGGTCTCCTACACAGGGAGGGACCAGGAAGGAAAAGGAAACCTGCATCTTTAAACTGTTAAAGGGGGAGCCTTATTTCAGGGCCAAAATCACCCATGGGAGCTGAAAGGCACCCTCCCACATCTCCCCACATCCAGGAAAAAGAATGAGCAAAGATCTCAGTCTAGCTCTCCCAGATTTAGCTAAGATGGGAGCAGCGGACCCTGTGCCAACATAATATTTATCTTGATTAGTATGTGCCCTCAAATACCATTTTGCTATTTCAAGTATAGCCAGTGAACACGACAAGAGAATGGCACACCAGTTGTATTGCCCACATAGGTGGTTCTTTTTGAGGGAGGTTCCAAGAACTCTAGGAGCTACCTGAAGCCATGGTAGATCAGAACCCTAAAAATGAGGTTGTGGTTTTTTTGTTTGTTTGTTTTTTGAGACAGGGTTTTAAAGGCGTGCGCCACCCGGCATAAAAATGAGTTTTTTCTTATGTCCATGACTAAGTCTAACCTGTAAATAAGATTGGTAAGATATTTAACAATGTTGAATCAGGCAAACGAACTGTAAGGAAAACCGTGAGAACATTGAGCATCCTCAGACTAGGGCTGGAGTGAGCCCCTGAACTCGCTCGCAGGTGAGGGAACTGTACACTTAGCTTTCTCCTGGCAGTGCGGCCCCAGCAGAAGGGCAGTCGGGCACTTACCGAGGACTCGCTGTCCCTAATGAGAAAGTCGCCCTCGACGCCCCGCTCATTGAGCACGCACTCGGCCTGGTGCCGCGTCACGTTGCCATAGTACCACTCACGACCAGCGAATCGTCCGCTGGCTGAGGGCCCGGTGTAGCTGATCTGCGGGGTGTGTGTGGGGTGCAGGGCAGGCCCGTCACTGAGGACCACCACGTAGTTCTTGGGAACCAGGCCCACCTGGCCCCGGGCATTTTTGCATTTCCACCACTCAGGGTCGTTCTCGGGCTTCTCAATCACCTCCATGGTCTCCCCCTTCTCGAAGCTGAGCTCCTCTTCAGTGACCGAGCTGAAGGGGTACAGTGTCTGCACCACATGCAGCACCCGTGCGCCTTGCCCGTTGCTCATCGCGGCGCCCCGACGAAGGCTCAGGAAGCTGGGGGCCTCGGCTGCTGCCTCATCTGCCTCCTCTAGCACATAGTTGGAGGGGAACCAGCCGATTTGCCCATTGAAGCTGCCGCGCCACCAGCCATCGCTACATTTCTCCATAACTGTGACACGGGAGCCCTTCACCAGGGACAGCTCATCTTCTCGTTCAGCTACGTAGGCAAACTTGACAAAGGCAGGGATATTGAGGTCGTAGATGCGGTCGGCGCCGCTGCCATTGGCTGGGTACTCCGCATCAGTGCTCGGCGTTGGCGATGCATCTCGAGCGCTTGGCTTCCTGCGTGTCTTTCCGAGGCCTGTGAAGACAGGGCAGAGGGCTCAGTTGGCACTGGGCACACGTTGTACACCCATGAAGGCGTGAAAGTGTTTTTATCAGGAGAGCACAAAGACCGGTTACAAATGGCAATGACCAGCTGGGGGGAAAAATGGCACAGCTGTGTGGTACAGACAGGAAGTGACTAAAAGCTGATACCCATTTACTCATGCCAGTGGGTCTATGACACAAAGATAACAAGGACAGAGAAAAATCCTTCTGGAAGGATGGCCAACTTTAGAGAACCCCTGGGGCTCAGCATTGAAGGTGCCTGCAATTTTATACGGAGTAAGAAGTTGGACTAAACGAATGTAAAGACAGCTGTTACCCTGTCCTGCATCCACTTAACTCCCTCCTGAACAGTTTGTTCCTTGTTGCTCCCCTGAATACACTGCCCTCCTATGGGCTGGCCCCTTCTACCTTCTGGCTCCACTTGCATCTCATCTCTGCTCACAAAACTCGGGACTGATTTTCCTGTCAGTGAACTAGTAATGGAACCACTGACATACTAAATCCAAAGCAGGCCTCTGAAGACTGTTGAGAGGAAACCTGCAAGTGGATCTTTGGATCAACGAAATGGACCGCAGAAAGCCAGCAGATGGAGTGGGTTTAAGGGGATCGGAAAATCTTCAGTGAGTATCATGGTTTGCCTGTGCATACCTCTGTCAGCCACACGTGAGCAAACACTGCCCTGTAATGTGAAATACACTTCTTTCCATACGTAGGAGGGTGATTTTGAGAAGTCCCGACCTAATCATGCTTCTGACCCAGTTAAAACATAGAACTCCAGACAATTCTAGGGGAGGAAAGAACATTGGCTAAGAGCAGGGGATGCATTGCACGGGGCAAGACGCCTCAGTTTTTCAGATAATCCTCTCCCACCAGCTCTACTAGGAGCATTCTGTGAAGTCCCTTGCGGACTCCCCTTCTCCCCAGTGACACCAAGTGACCTCCAGGGGTAGTTTACTTCTCTCATCTTTAACCTGCAGACTAAGCAGGCTAGTCTTCAGGGTTGCTTTGCCCAGGGTGCGGGTCCAAATGAAGGAACTATGCTGCCTTCATCCTTTGTCATTCAGTGGGGCCACTGGCCCTAGTTCAGAGCCAGGAGCATGTGTGGCGATGCAAACTGGTCTGAGTGAATACACAACCCAGGTAAGGCTATGACAACTGCTCTGCTGCTTCGTTCTGGACCACAGCATCTGATTCAAATACACAGGGCCATAAGAGCAAGTCAGAAGATTTAGGTCAAAACTTAGGTTTCTATTCTACTTAAGAGTCATCTTGGTCTTCAACCCCAGGTTCAGTTCAATCCTCATCTGGTTTTCCCTGTGTGTGTCATTCTTCACGTACAAGCCACACTGGGTAAGGGCCTGCCTATTCTTAATATGCTTGTTTTAATTGCTTTTTAAGGGCCCATCTCCACATAATCCCAGTTTTGAGGTCCTGGTGGTGGTGGTGGTGGGGAGTGTCAGGATTTTAACATATGGATTTGGGACACAATTTAGTCCGACAAGGGCATCTAAGTTCAGACAATGCATATGGAACACAGAAGGATCCCAGAATCAAGGTATTCTTAACTGAGCAAGGGTTTTGGATGTCTTTGATCAGAACAGCACTTTGTCACAAGAGGTCCAAAGTCCTCTTCAAAGACTCTTGGCCACAATCCCAGTGATGCCAGAAGGCCAGAGGTGTGCAAGCCTTCTGGGAATTGGGCCTCCGACACCAGGAACTCTGATGGCAGCTGCTGGGGCAGAGCAATCCAAGAGGCAGCTGTACAAACTGTGTGTGTATTGGTGGTGGGTGTATCAATATCCCGGCCACGGATATTATCCCAGCGCTCATAATTCTCCCAAACAAGTGAGGAAAACAAGATCGGGAGAGATAGGGGAACTAGATGGCCATTCCCAGACAGTGAAGTGGTATAGATCAGTGCACCCAATCAAAGCATATTTAATTCATAATAGACCAGATGCCCAGCTCTGTCAAAGCAAACTGGGGTGTCAAGAACTTATTTCCATCTACTGGCCTGAAACTGGAGGTCAATGGTTCCTTTTATGGTAGAAGATGATGAAAACAGTTCTTGAGTTTCCACTTACAAGAAGGCAGAGCCCCGAGATTTTTAAGATAGGAGACGTATCATGGGTGAGGAATATGGGTAGAATAGCATGCATGGACAGGCTGGGACAGGCTGGGGAGCTGCTGGGTGGGCAGAGCGTGCATGGGAAAGTCACAGGAGGTGCTGAGAAGGGGCCCCATCCTCCCACTTTTCTCTGCTATTCTCCTTGCTCTGGACCTGCCCAATGGTAGAGCTAGGGCCATCTAAAATAGAAGGTACAAGAAACCCTAAATGTTGGGACAAAATAATCTGTTGCGCCGTCTCCACCCCGCTTACTGCTGAGGACCTCAAAGAGAACAGTGGTGGCCTAGAGTTGGGAGTAGCAGGGAGCTGGGCACCCACAAAGTGGTGGCACCGCCTGTGTGAGGACCACGATAGAAACTGCAATCCCAGGTTCAGGCTAGCCTGTGTACTAACTCCCAGCCCGCTCCTCCGGCCTTGACTGCTCAGAAGCTGGGACAAGGAGCATGAAGAAGGAATAGGCTGGCTGCCCCACGCCCTTGCTCTGCGTGTAAACTTTCCAGCGTGCCTTCCCGCTTCGTCACTTCTCGCATGAAACCCCCATCACCGATTTCTTTTAGTTGTAACACAAACACAACTTCAACTCTAATGTGTTCACTATTTTAACACACTACTATGCCCTTTCTCCTAGAATCTGACACATTTTCTCAATGAGAGAGGCAAGCCTATTTCTCAAGGACCCAAGTCATATTTACTGGCTATAAATAGCAAACCCACAAGAACATCGCAGACCAAAACCCCAACACACCAGAGTGTCTGCTTACCTCATCTATACCGCATGTAGGGATTTTCTAGTGCTGTCTCCAGAATCCTTCTCCCTGGGGTCCCAACAACCAACTCCCGATGGAAGCACCAACAGTGAGGTCCCTCCTGATGTCCTCAGTACATCCCACCCAGAACAAATACGCCTAGTACCTGCCACCTTATACTGACAGCACAGTGTACGTCACACATCTGTACCAAACCCTGCATGTGAGTTCAACAACCCATTCCCTTTCCAATTCTCACGTTACTCCTAAAATCATCCCTAAGAGAACTGACCAGAGGCCGTGAGCTTTGCAGTTGGGTGTCCTGCTGCAGCTTGCTTTGCATACATCATATGGATGAGACTCTCTAGAATGAGCCCATTAGAAACTCTGCAACTGCTAGCAAGCTATGTGTTGGGTCAGGTAAAGTATCATGTTTGTGTAAAGCAATGGCTTTACTGACAGTCTGTTCAATAATGCATGAGCTGGAATACCCTGGCATGGGAAGAAAATAGAACAAAGGAGGAAGAGAAAAATCCCAGGGAAAAATCCCCAAGCAAAACATTTGCAAGACGCCGTTTCTAGGTCTTAGGAGTGAGATTTTAACATCCACACTGAAAATCTGTGCTCAGAGAAACCTCTCAATCTTCTGAAATCTACTACTCTAAGAGTACGGTATTGGGCTGAGAGAGGCAGAACACTTACAAACCATTTCCAGGGCCTTGTGCTTACTGCTTCCAGCAGGAAAATAAAGCTGCAGCACTTACAATGAAGAAACCTTAGAGGTCCACCTGTACAATAACCTGCTACTACATAGTACCACGGGCTGCACCAATTCATCTCCTGATGTTCTGGAAGCTGAAAGTCTAAAATCACAGAGCCCACAGACCTGGCGGGTCCTGTTTCACAGCAGTAAGAGTGGGGCCTCCTAGCTATGTCCTCACTGGTGGGAAGGAGAAAACAGGTGTCCCTAAGACCTTTTAAAAAGGACACTGAGCAGCCATTTTAGAGTCCTCTCAAAGGTCTTATAAACCTCCCAAGAGGAGGGAGAGGACGGGGTGAGGTTTCAACACTCTAGCTGAGGCAGAACACAGATGCTTGGGCCTCAGCAGCCTGGCTAATGTTTCTCAGCTCCTGCCGTGGGCAGTAAGCCTTGAGTCCTGCTGTCTACTGCCAAGGAGACCGAGAAACAAGTGCCTATGTCCCTGACATTTCTCCCTATAGCACCTTTGAGCAGCGATGATGCTGTTTCCTCTCCACAGGAAACTAGGCAGAAAGGCCACCAACAAAATAATATGCTCAGCAGTTGATGCAAGTTTCAGACCCTCAGAAGGGCTGACTGGACCAGCTGGGTTGTCCCAGACCAGGGAGCAGCCCTCCCTGGCACAGAGCTGCCCAAGGTGGGTAAGGTTTGCCAGCTACAGAAGGTGACCAAGCTCCCAATGAAGCCACTTCTCTAGAGACCTAAAAAAGAGACCAGCTACAGATTGTGCTATAGTGTCTGTTAACTGTACACAATAAAATGTGCACCGTGGAGTTGTATTTTTGGTCTGTGAGCAGATAGATGGCTCCATTTTAAATGGCTAACAGCTGAGCTGGATTTAAAGGGAGACGACACTTTAATACTTTCTACTCTCGTGACAATTTTTTGGCCCTAGGTGTTAGCTTTAAGGTCCCGAGTTACATATTTTTTGATAATAACAGGCACATTTTAGCTTTCCCGAATAAGATTATATACACTAAAGACCGAGTTCTAATAAAAGTTTGAACGTGTCATACATTATTAATGTTAGTCATTTTAAAGTCAAAATCTTTTATGCACCCCCACATCAAGATGAAGGGCTGTGATAACAAATACCTCTGAGACAGGCTCTGGCTGTCAGTTTCCAGCTGGAGCACTGCAGACTTGGGAGAAGATGTCAAACAAATTTGATAGTTCTAAAATATATTCAAGCTAACTCGTTCAGATGGTGTGTGTTTGAATTCTGGGAACTCTGGGGCAAATCACTTAATTTTTCCACTAATCATATCTGTAACCTAAGTGATACGGAACCAAAAATATTCCTTACACTTAGAATACTATTTAAACTGTTGTGATTAAAGGAGATTAATGTGTGGGGACTCCCTCCATTAGAGTTAGGGCCTATTATTAAAGTCAACTAAAAATTAAGAAAGGCCTTTGTTATTAGAGGCCATGAGATCAGACAAGGTTTGAGGAAGGAACAAAGTGACCGCGGCAAGTTTTCATGTGAAGAGAGCGTGTAACACTTGGCTTGGGTGCACTTCCACATGGCTGCCCACTGGCTTGATTTGCATCGAGTTTTGCGGTAACGCTGCGGAGACTAACTCGGTTATTTCAGGATAAATTTTAAAATAATTTAACAACCACAACAAAACCACCAAAATAAGTGAAAAGACAAATCTCAAATTTGCTATGCTGGCTAGCGTTTTTGCCAACTCAACACAAGGGTCATTTGAGAAGACAGAACCTCAGTTGAAAGAAAAATGTCCCTGGTGGCTAGGCCTGTGGGTGAGTCAGTGGGGCATCTTCTTGATTAACACTATGGATGGGCCCAGCTCACGGGGGGGGTTATGCCACTCCTGGGAAGCAAGCTAGTAAGCAAGCAGCGTTCCTCTATCGCCTCTCTGCTTCAGTGTTTCTTCAGGGATGGGCTTTTAAGGGGTAGGGTGAAATAAACCCTTTCCTCCCCATATTTCTTTTGGTCATGGTGTTTTGTCATAGCAATAGAAACCCTAGCACACTAAGGTGAGGATTTTTGAACAGGCTAACCATGCAAGACCATACAGTGACTCTAGTTTGAACCTGGTCAGCACTTCCTAACCCCTCCCATATGCAAGGCTCTTCCACCTGGGTTAGCAGAGCTTATTCTACCTGAACTGCTGGGCCGGGGGGGGGGNTGAGGGAAAGCCATGGACAACAGATGCCAGCAGCATTTGGCGTTAATGAGGGTAGAGGTGAGCAAGATAAGATCCAAAGAGACAGAGGCCCCACAGCAAGAACCAAGCACCCGAAGCCAACCTACATTCTCACGATATAAGCTGACTTTAGTGTATTTTTTTTTTCAAAAGCTAGGTTTCAGCTGATTTTGTCTCATCAACTGAGAAAATAAAGCAGACTTCCCCAATTTACACTTCCCACCTCCACCTTCTTGGATGTGCCCAACCACTGATGCCTAGATAGGAAACTGCTGTCTGTAGACAAGCAAGAAAACGGCGCTTATGGTTTGGGGCCGCCTGAGTTTGGTGTGGGAGAGACGGAAGGCAGCAAGCACACGAGCTGTACACCATGCTCATGGGGCTCCATAAACCACTGGGATGGTACACACTGTTTTCTGAGCCTAGAGTGTCTTAGGTTTCATTGCTAGAGTTCTCCTGAGCAATTTATGACAGATAGTACAGGCAGCCAAGAGGCGTCACCAAGGAGTCTGCCCTCTGCAAGCTACCTGACTTGGTGGAGAGCATGCATTTCACTATGGCCAACGGTGGCTTAGAAGGTATCAAAGAAACCCCACTTGTGGGTCTGGGCACAGGACAGGCTCTTGAGTACAAACCAGTTTTAGACAAAGTCAAGCTTAAATAAAAATGGCCTCAGTCACAAATGTGACTTTGGTCCTACGGACACTTGACTATGCCAATAATGATGTGCAGGTATTTACAGTGCAGCAGAAGTAGGATCTGAAAGGTCAGTGAGTTTTTTGGGTTTTTTTTTTAAACCAGACCACCTCAGCCATAGCACAACCACCAAAGGTGGGCACAGGACAAGGTACTACCCAGTGTCGTATCATGAAGAAGAGCATGAATCTACTTACTGCTTCGCCAGAAGGCTGAAGGGAGCGACATGGGGGCAGGGTCACATCTTCCAACGTCTTCACATTACTGCATGATCTCCTGCACAGCAGGTGGCTCTTAGGCTGCAGAAGACTTGAGGGACATTCTACCAGACTACAGCTATCCCCAACCACCCCTCAACCTCCCCCTCCCCCGTTTTGAACTAGGGTCAGCCATGATTGCGTGGTAAATTTCTATCAATGGCACCTTTGCCTATGCCCCTTTCTTCTCTGTCTTATCAAGAAAGATCTCTGCTGTTCAGTGCTCAGGCTGAAGCAAAGCAGGAAGAATGTCCTTCTGACCCCTTGGCCATCACAGACCAGTGCAGAAGAGTCATTCATGTAGATTCTAAGTTCAGATGCCAACAACTTTTTGCCACAAGTTATATCTGTAATCTAAACTGAATCTAACCAAAACTCCTGCTTATGCAAAAATGTTGTTTATACTAAATTATGACCAGAGGCTACTAATGTGTGGGCATTTCTTCTATTAGAGTTAGGACCTATTAGTAAAGTCAACTACAAATTATGAAAACCTCTTAATACTAAATGTCACTGTGGTGACAAGTATATAAAAAAAAGGGCTCAACGGGATGTCCCTGTGAGCCTGTGGCTTCTGAGCCTACAGGAAGCAGAGGAGCCTACCTAGATAAGACCAGGAGTACCCATGGCAGGAACTACAGGCTATTTGGGGTCAGGAGCAGATAGACTACGAGATGCTTCAAAATGCGGAAGTCTGGGTTCAGCACGGAGAGCAGGAGCAGGGGACATAGGTCAGGGGGTAAACTTGGGGAAAGCAAGTGCATGGGCTGGAGGCTCCAGAGGCCCCTCGGAACCTACAGAGAAGGGGGAAGTGGGCAGTGGAGAAGCAGAACTCTTCCCAGAGGTTGAGAACAACAGTAAAGCAAAGGGTTTGTCATCTGGACATTCCCACCTCAGTATCTTGCTAGGGGAAAATCCTCTTTATTGGGCACTAGGGAACCATCATTAGGAACATAGGAGTTCTGAATTCTAAACCACTACGGAGGCAAGGCACCAAGGACAACAGACCTATGCTTTTCCTCCTCCTTTATAGATCACAAATACTTCATCCCACCTCACCCCAAGACCTCAGCCGCTGTCACTAGGGTCATGTGGGGTCTTTATGCTCTACAGAGGGGAGAGTGTGTACTCTCTGACAGCCAGAATGTGTGAACCCAAGGAGACTGAGAGCGGGCAGGACACTTATCCTGGAACTTTTGTTCCTCCACGTGAACTCCAGCTTTGAAAATGTCAATGTCTTCTCCATAGGCTGAGTTGATCCCTTTGTGGGTCCCTTTGTGGGTCACGGACAGCACAGCTATGGAAAGATGTCCTGGGCACATACATGTGCAACAACAGTGTCCAAGGAATAAGTACAACGTGGGCTTTCCTCCACAAGAAGGGGGCTTACCCCAAAGATCTGCTGAACTCCTAGATCTGTCAAGAGCATTAAAACGCAGTAATGGAGCACCCTATGAAGAAGCCATCTCGTATGCGGTTCTTCCCTGCTGCTTCTTAGGCCACTTTCCCATTAAAAACAAGCAAACAACGGGAAAACATATACTCAATTAATGAACTTGGCTTTCTTCTCACACCACTCCCATTTCAAACACTTTGTCAGCCATTCCTAACCAGCGCTGGTGACTACTCGAAGCCTCGACAGGTCAACCCCCTTCCTTCACTGGCATTCGCTCCATTGTCTTCTCCTAGAGCGATTTCTTCTCCCTGCCCTTTGAGAAAGCTCAAACTCTTGCTGTTGGCCTGTGAGGGTAGAAGGTGTGGCCAACAAGGGGTGGATGGCACCAATTCCGAACCCTCCCTCTCTTCTCTCTTGATTCCGCAACAAACGTTGATTTCTTTCTAGGAGCATGCGCCTTATGATGAAGGCCTCTCCTGAATGTTATTCTATAAAACTCCAAGGTCAGGGTTGAATGCTAAAGATGGGAGGAAATGGGGAGATCTGTGAGCTGGGTGACCCCCGTCACCCCTCGTCCTCCCTCTGCCCTGGCAGTCCCTCTGCGGGACAGAGGTCTTGGGGCAATCAGCTCCCCCCACAATCACATGGTTCCTTATGCACAGGGCTCTGAACTTCGAAGTCCTGGCATAGCTGAAAGCTGCTCCTTTGTTAGTGGGCAGGTAAGTGATGGGACTAAACATTTAAGGTTGGGAAAAATGATTTAGTTTTTTTTTTAAGACAAATGCAAAAGTCAAACGGTAACACAGATGCCAAATAAAAATACCTTCATTTTTCATTACAATTTTTGATGAAAATAAATATTCAGCACCTCTCGACACATATACCCCATCCAGGAGTATGAATCATTTGAATATGCAAAAGGGTGAGACGGGGCACAGATTACAAGTGACATTCTCCAGCAGGACTGGAAGTATCAAACTACCAGCAAAAGTTGAGCACACACCTAGCTTTTAACATTGTATGGAACTATGAGAACTGAACACTGCAAATTGAAATGAGGGAATGGGAATGGGGCAGACGCAGGCAAAGGGCGCTGCTGCAGGATTGTCTGAGTCCCGCTTGGGCTAGCCCCCGTGCTGCCCAGACCTGGGGAACACTACAGCACCTCTTCTGTTGACCCTGTCACCATCTGTCACAGAGATGGATTGGGTGGGGAGCAGTGCCAGGTGGGTGAAGTAGCTGGGAAAGCTCTGGATTTAAGTGACTGGCACACAGCAAGAACCCAAGTGGCAGTTGCCTAGGGGTTTGCTGTAAACAAGAATTTTGATTAATGCCAGAGTTAGAGTCGGAGGTAGATCAATTGGAGAAAAGTAGAGGCAAGGCTTTCTCAACTGAGATGCATGGATTCGTCTCTTGTAGCATTCCCCTGGGGCAGGTGCCACCTCCCTCCTGCCCTTGGGGGCAGAAGTAGATGATATACCAGAGAGACCCGGAATAATCCGAGAGAGGCTACTTAGTCTACATAACAGAAGGTCTTAGTGTTAGGAGGAGAAAGGGCACTGCTTCCAAGGCACAGGTATTTGGACAGATTCCTTGCTGTTTGGGGTAGACAGAGGTGATCAATGCCCAGTCCTCCAGAGGCCTGTGCCCTACCTCTAAGTCCTCAGCTACTGATGGCCTACAATCAGCAGTGCCGAGCTGGGACACAAGGGACTTCTTCGCTCCTGGCTTTGGCTAAGCCTCGACTGTCTGACTTTCATAGCAAAGTGTGGCCTAGTGATCTAGAAGAACCTACTAGAAATCAGCACAGAGTCCACAAACTATCTATGCAGGAATAAATAACATATAAAAAGTCACAGTGGATCCAAGGGTCCTTCTGAGGACCACACAGCTAACTTGTCAATGCTATGCTTTAACACAGCACACTATGGGGAAAGAGTATGGATCTGGTCAACTTCAATTAATAGCATGACAATAACACATTACAACTAACTCTACTTACAAACACCTACTTGCAAATTTTTTAAGTCAGTCACTCAACAGCTGTGCTTCCTAAGGAAACAAAAAAAGACAAAAATCAAGCACATTTCCTACGGAAAGCCATCAACCATGCCATGATTTCTTGAAGAAACACAGGTGGTGCAGCTTCAAAAATATTTAAGAACTGTCCTGCAAAGTGGTTTCCACAGCTGGGTAAACCAACAACAACCTAAGCACCTTTCCAGAACCTGTAAATTCAGGAACAGAGCGGAGAAGCAATAACAGCCTGGAGGGAAAAACCTCTAGGCCAGTGGTTCGCAACCCTCCTAATGCTGCAACCCTTAACACAGTTCCTCATGTTGTGGCGATCCCTGACCATAGAATTATTTTTGTTGCTACTTCATAACCGTAACTTTGCCATAATTGCTAATTGCAATGAAAATATCTTATATGGTACCCCATGAAAGGGTCTTTTGACCCCAAAGGGGTCATGAGCCAAAGGATGAGAACCACTGCTCTAGGCAAAAGGTCACACATGTGACCTTGGTTGACCCACAGAAAAGTACCCAGTACTACCTGGCTGAGCCTGTTAAGTAGACCCTGGCTCTCTGTGCACCAAGCAGGAGCCTTTGGATGCCCACCTACCCCCTCCATACTACCAACAGCTAGCACAAGGCCAGAGCCAGAGGAAAGTGGGTACCAGTAGGAGCTCAGGTAAGTATGGGGGAACTCAGCAGTCAGTACAGCTACATGGTGCCAGTTAGCGATGCCCCAAGGAGCCTCAGCCGCGGATGGAAACACGCAGTAGAGAAAAGGAACATTTTAGACATATGGAGGGGAATGAACAACAAATGCAGGGTATATGGAGAAACGTGGTCTAAAACATGGTGAGATGTTCTTACTCATTCCCAGGCATCTTTAGTCCACGCCACTCTGTTCCACGGCTCAAGTTAACTCTTTAGCTCAGGGGGAGGGGGGTTCTTTAGCAAGCTGCCACATGGTGAGATGGTAAAAAACAGTCACTATGTCAATTATCCTGAAACACAGACAGTCCTCAGGATCCCCAGGGCAGTGTCCCATGATCCGCCATGGTCACCAAAACTCATGTCTCTGCATGGCAGACTATTTGCACAGAATAGAACCCATACACATCCTCGCGTGTACTGTTCGCCAAGTATCATCCCAATATAATGTAAGTGTTATGTATGATGTACTGTATCCTATGGAATAATGACAAGAACAGAGAGCTGTACCTACACTCATAAACACACAGCATCCCTGATTATTTTCAATCTGCTCAGAGTTGGTAGAATCTTTAATGTGGAGCCAATAAGCAGACACAGGGGCTCCCAGTGCTGAACCTGACTTTCTGACCTCCATGAAGACACGCTGGGCAGAGCAGCATGGGTCTCATGGGCCCCACTTTGCTTCACCAAGTTTCCTGAGGTATATGCTCCTCCCACATCTCAAGGTCTCTCCTAGCTTTTGTCCTATTATTTTTTTTCCCTTCAAAACAATCTGTCTCTATTTTCTAATCATCCTCCCACTAATCTGTTGTAAGTTGTTTTACATTTTTGGTTCTAAATACTTGGAAGCTTATGACATATGAAAATAAATCTAAATTTACTCTGAATGTCTGGCAGCACAGCACTAAGTTTCCATAGGATTCCTGCAGCAATGCATGTGACAGCCTGTTTCGACTGGGAACAATCTGGTGAGATGGAGTTGTAATGGATTCTAAATTACAATGCATTATGTTTAATTCATGCTTGCACAATGGTGGATATTACACCGCGGAGAGGGTGAAATCATGACAAAACAGACCTGGGAGAAGCTGGACCTCTGAGACGGAACTGAGAGCCTGCCTTTTTAATGTTATAATACAAATTTTCAGGGGGTGTGCTGGCCTTTATCCTGTTCTCTAATGAAGTCGCTGCACAGAGTGCCTTGGCGAGGAAGTGCCTTCCAGGACAAGGTGGCTAGAGCAGTGTTCTCATTCCTGAAGAACAGTCAGTGCAGAAAAGCCCACGACTTCTACAACAGACGAACTGCCACAAACCAACATCTCCCGAAACAGGATAAAAAAAAAAGTACACAAACTCTAAGCATTCCTCCAAACCAGAAGCATAAGGACCGTCAGAAATCTGCCATTCCCAGCCAGTGTCAGGCTCCCTGTAGAAAGAGTCCCTATGCTTTGCACTAACTCCATTAAGAACAGTCACAAGTCGATCAAACAACCTAACTGTAATGCCTACAAGCATCAAGAGATTAGATACAAATGCTAACCCGGTTCTTTCAGAGCCAAGACACCCCGGGGAATGTGCTTCCTTCTAAGTTATTTTCACAGATTCCAATTTTCTTAAAGGTATGTCCATCTTACAGACTAGAGAAAACTATTTGATAGTTTTATGAAATACAGTCATTTCATGGGTTATAATTTTTTTTACATTTTTAATTAAAACATAATCACATCACTTGTTTTTTTTCCCTTTCCTCTCTCAACGCTTCCCATGCCCTCAACATTTCAAATTGATGGCCTCTTTTTATTATTGTTACATATATATTACATATAAATTGGCAAATACATAAATACAATCTGCTGAGTCCATTTTCATTGTTTCTGTATATATGGATTCAGGGATAATATATATATACACATATATACATAAGGCAGGCTCTTCTGTACCAGAGACCATTACAGAAAATGATACATAGACACAAATGCAAAAACCAATGCAATGCATTGTATGGTTCCCTGCCCCAACTGACAGCAGAGCTCAGGGAACGCCACAGAAAAGGGGGTGGAAAGAATGGAGGAGCCAGAATGCAATGAGGTCTGCCATGAGACTTCCTCTCTTAGAAATAGTTGCATAAACAAGACCTGAACAGTGGCTCAAAAAACAATCTGGGTGGTTGCCACAAGCAGCAGGCATTCCTCACTCTCATCCCAGAGATATGCAGAAAATAGGTCGACCACAGGAAGTTGCAAAGCAGGCAGGGGCATCATTCTGATGAGGAATCAGCAGAATGTATGGGCACATGCGGTTTCCCCCGCCTCACGTTCGATCACAGTGCATACTCATGATCTCTGAAAGGCTTAATTCCAAAATGAAGTCGCTCCTACAGAGCTGGGGCGCATGTCCTAGCATCCCCTTGACCATGAGATGCTTCTGGACACAGGGTGGTCTCTAAAGAACTCTCTTCAGTGTGCCTGTTTGCTTTTAATGCACAGCAGGGCAACAGAAACCCTGTTTCTGTGAGCCATTAGAGACTAAGCTGCTGAGACTACTCCAGTATTACACACACAGACACCCACTAAACCTGGGAAATTTACATCCATTCATTAATATCATCATCATCTAACCTGGAACCTCACTCAAGCTGTGTTAATCAGGACCTAGCTTTTCATGTCTAAAACAAGCCAACTATTGTTTTTAAACTGTTCTCCTACATTCCAGAATGCTAACTTGGAGACAGTTTCCAATCTACCGCACAGGGAGACTGACCACTCAGTGCAGATGGTCAACTCTATGTAGACAAGCAGGTCAGTCAGAGCAGAAGTGTACTCTACTCTGGATGTCCTATCTGGTGTTCTTAGGAAGGTCACAGGGACATTCTCACGCCAGGGGTGGTATCGCCAGCTTCAGTGTAGCAACAGATGTTTTTACAAGTTCACATCCCAACCGGCTATATACATCTTGCTTAATTTAAGAATCTATATCTTTTTATATAAGTCATAAAAGCATATCAGCATGCCCACTGGCTCAAGAGCCCCATCCTCCTGTTTGAAGCCTCCAGGTCCTTTCTAGACAGAATTTGACCCCTTCCTGTTGATAGGGACAATACATGAGGGGTAGGCTCATGTATTTGGCAAGGACAAAGTATTTGGTGACTTGCAAGCTGCTCCATGCTTATATTTCAGGCAATTGCTGCAGGCACCCAGTGGCCCTGGCGCTCGATGACAGCAGACTCCTGCCCACTACTACTTACGACCAGTTCACTGACAGACTGATGGAAGACAAAACCCAGAACGGTGACTAAGGGAATTATAAGTATCCTTTGTGGAAAACAGGTATGCTTTAAGAAGCAAAATATGAGGGCACCAATGGAGAAATCACTTGACCCTGTGATCTCGCTGACAG
This sequence comes from Ellobius talpinus, assembly GCA_001685095.1. Classification (NCBI taxonomy): domain Eukaryota; kingdom Metazoa; phylum Chordata; class Mammalia; order Rodentia; family Cricetidae; genus Ellobius; species Ellobius talpinus. The sequence continues at coordinate 7,135 of LOJH01006782.1, read as the reverse complement.
TTTTTACAGGGGACCGTTTCACCCTTGTCAGACAGAGGTATCAGAATCAGGTCCACCAGTTTACCTTTCTCTAAATACATGAAGTCTGTATATGGTATCCTGGAAGACTGCATGTGGTCCTCACACTAAACATGTGAGAAGCCACACATCCTGGCTCACATGGTAATCCCAGCACTTAGTAGGCTGAGTAAGGCTACTGAGAATTCAAGGTCAATTAGGTTACCCGGTAAGATCAAGGCCAGACCAGCCCACAACGCAAGTCCTCTCTGCCTTTGTGGGGGTTACTTATAATAATGTCACCGTTAAACTATGCGTTTAATTTTTACATGAAGGAAAAACTCACTTCCTAGTTCACTCACACTTGAAAACCAAATCTGTGAGAGTTGTTTAAGTCATTGGTGAGGTATCATAGCCTCAATATTCCCTAACTATTCACTATGAAACACTTTGCTATGCACACAGCTCTTGTCCTTGTCTGCCAATATCAGGCTGGATCCCCTGGTAGTGCAGCGAAGGAATCCTAGGACCTGAAGGCTCCCAGGCAGGAACTTGGTGAAAGCAGAGAAAACATCCTATATGAGGCAAGCATCCAGGTATCACCTCACCCCAGCTCACCAGCATGGGGACAGGGTTCAATCTTGCCTGTCTTCCTTGTCAGTCTATCCTCCCGTCCCCCCAGGTGCCCTGTTTGGGTCTAGAGTAGGTTATGTCTGTCTCTTGACCTCCACCTTTCCTCATACCCATCTTCCTCCTATCCCTACAGAGGCCACAAACACTTCTGCTCAATTCTTTAGCTGTTCATAATCACCCAGGCAAAGTTCAACACCTTTGGGGTTGTGGTGGTAACAAAAACTGTTCTTGAGGCTAGTGCACAGAAATCTTTGAAAATTATCTCCCAGGGAACAGTATCTCCATCCCAAAAGGCTAAGCATAGGGCTTTACAATATTTAGCCTACATAGTTATGCAGGTCAAATTGCAATGTCAAGGCCAGAAGTAGCCTGGGTTGGCTCACTGCTGAGCTCAGAGCTGTGCCAGGACACTGCCTGAAGAAACACACTTGACAACCCATCACCCCTTGTTCTGTATGGGAACATTTTCTCAACTGTTCGTGACCAGGAGCTGAACACGGAAGAAAATCCAGTAGCTAAATGCTTTGCCCTCATGAAAGAAAATACAAGATCAGATTGTTTTGCTCAATTACAAATCACTCAAAGAAAAGAATGTTAATATTTTTAACAAGACACTTTTGTCAAATATACTGTTACCTTCAAGCGGCTCTAAGGAAACACTGTGCGAGAGAAGATGTAAGTCTCCCGGGCACACAGAGCCACTGTCTCCTCCCCTAAAGAAGAGAAGTTCCAGTTCATAGCCCTGTGGCTCTGGGGGACCCCTGGGCAATTCGCGCCAAAGAAGGCATCAAGCATGAAGTCCTACCCAGGGACCTCAGACTTAGTGGACTCCTGCAGCAAGCATAAATCCCACATGGATGCATGCAGTACAAGAAGCTAAGGGATGCAGTCTAGGGCAATAGTCTGTTGCTACCTCCACACAGCAGAGTTGCTTTCTATTCTGCACAATGCAGTCCATAACTTGTGTTCTAACTATGAGGACACACCAGAGTCCATAACTAAACAGGAAGCCAAGAACACTTAGTCTCCGAGGTCTGCATTACAAGAGACACCTGGAAGATAGGAGAGGCTACAGAAAGTACCTTCACCTCTGTCTGGCCTACACACTGTGGAAGTCAACTTGTGGAGAAGGAAGCTATTGCACACGGAGACCGGTAGTGGAGGTGCCTCCCCTTCTTCTGGGACTGCTTCAATAGGAAGCTTCTGTTCAGATAACAAGGTCCCTCTTTGTCTGATAGCAAAGGTGATCATGACAGATATGTCAAACCACACAAACAACAGCAGCAACCAAATATTAACAACAGGAGCCAAGTCAGCGAGGTAGCTCAATGGTTAAGGGTGCCTGCCATCAAATCTGAAGATGGCAGATGAGTTCAATCCCTGGGACTTACAGGGTAGAAACAAGGAACAGACTGCTGTGGGTTGTCTTCTGACTCCCCCCATATACATGTTGTGGCACATGTGCCCTCATTTTGTGTGTACATGCACATATAAAATGGGCCACTTCTCCCTGAGTCCCAAAGGCTATGAAAGTTGATTCCTATTAATAAATAAATCTAGAAACATAGTTTTATCTGTATTTTTTGCAATCTTTCACACTTGATGCAAATGTTTCCAAAGACCTATGTGCTGAAATGGAGTTGGAAGCTCACAGAAGAACCATCACTCACTGGAGAGATTTGCTCTGCTTGGCAAAACCCTGGAGGGCAGAGTGAGAGCCAAGGGGAGGAAGTTTGAGAAATGTAAATTTTTGAATCTATTTAAGGAAGCACTTTCTAACAATCTGTGTTCTCCAAAAATGGAATTGGCCTTCTGGAGCAGTCTAAGCATTCCAGCAGGGGCTGGGTGGCAATCTGTCGGGGACAGGGGAACAGGCCCAGCACCAGGGTGGGATCACTGCTTTGCTCTGTGACTTGAGACTGTGGGATGAGATGAATTGATCACGCTTGGGGAGATCTGAACACACTGGCAAAGAAGAGGCCTAGAGCCTCAACCTGAGGCCTGGTCTTTCCTCCTAAGAAAGTCAACAGGCAGCGATTTAAGGGGCTCTCCATGACCTCAGGGGGCTTACTTTTTCCAATTCAAAGTTATGTCCGTTTTGCGGTTTACAGGATTCTGAATTTTTTTAAGGCAAAATATGTAAACAATGCCTAACATTATTACAGAGGGTGTGTCAGGGGATGGCTGGAAAGTCAGTCAGAAACTCTCAGAACAACATTAAAGCACTGACCCACTCACCAGCGCCGTTTTCTTTACCATACTTAAGTAACATTTCTCAAGCAAAGAAAAAGAATACACAGGGGAGAGAATTCGGTGGAAAAAGACCTAGAATGCTAGTAACAAATGGAATTTTCCCAACAGTCTTGGAATCTACACTGGCCACAGACATCCTGAGAAAAAGTCCATGAGCAGCACAAAATACCTCCCAATGACTGAAGGCTTCACCCACTGAACAGTGAGCACAGACCTTTACGGACTGTACAAGGAGGAAGATGGGTACCCCGAAACACATCCGGTGTGATTTCGTTCTCAGTTTTCCCGTGTCTCCCTCACCCCTGCCTGCTCCAACGAAGCTAATCCTCTTCTAGTTACACAAAGAAAAGTCTACATACACTTAGCTAGGGGATGGTACTGGCTCACGTCCACAGCGAACCTCAAGTGATAGGCTGGTATTGTTGGCTACAAACAACTCTATACTTACCTGAGGAGACAACAACTGTCAACTGTCAGCTCAGCTCAGTTGTCCTTCCACAGAGCCTTCCTGATTATATTCCAGGTTAATATGAAGCAGTAAGCACGGTTAGTGGGCACTGTGTATACACTCAGGTACGGCTGGTCACCACTGTGGTAGTGTTCTCCTATAGGACCCATGGCTATGGACTGAGATGATTTGAATGTATCTCCTTACCTGGGTCCCTTTGTGAATTTAATCCTCACTGAGAGTAGTAAGAAGGAAGAAACTGGTTCCTATTGCACTACTTAGAGGTGGGGCCTTTGGGTGGTAAAGGGGACTAGACAGAAGGTGTATAAATGAATACTGGTGGAATACAAAGGGAACAATGTCAGAAGACACAGACACTACAGTTCTCTTGCTACAGGATACCTATACCACATTGAAACTTTGCCAAGAAGGCAATACACGTATAGCTACTCGACCTCGTGTAAGACAAGTTAAGCCTTATTTTTTATAAAGCAACCCACCATTAAGGAGTTTGCTACAGTGCTAGGAAATGACCTAATGCACCAGAGGGGGAGAAGAGGCACGAACGGAGAATGCCATAACTGAACAGGGCTTGTGGAAGTGTCCATCTGAGAGGCTTCTGATTGCTCATCACCCCAACTACACATCAACTTACTGCCTGAAACTGGTATAAAATATCCTATCACCTAAGACAGGAACAAACAAAACCAAAACCAGACCAAAAAGTACCGGGCTCTTCCTTCAGTATGTACAAAGGTCAATGTATGAGACTTTGTAAAGAAAAGGGTTAGTGTGCTGATAGGCAAAGCTATGAAACTTGTCGTGAGTCTAAGTGAGGGTCTTCTAGAGTTTGAAAGTAAGGAGACCACTGTGTAGGGGTCCACAGCACACACAACTATTGATTTACCTGAGATTCCAAACTCTATCAATTATGCCGAAAATGATAAACAGTGTCTTTAACTTGACCTTTATACAAAACCCAAGTAGGAGGTTAACAATTAATACCTGCCCCAAAACACACACACATAACATACCACATTATACCCCTACACAGCACACCACATATACACACACTACACACAGCATGTTTACACACTATATCACACTCACACACTGCATCACACACACACAAAACACATACACGCATACACACAACATACCACATCAAACCTCTACACCACATATACACATACTATACACACCATAACAAATACTCTATACATCACACACATCTCTCTCTCTCTCTCTCTCTCTCTCTCACACACACACACACACACAC
>LOJH01006781.1:13727-24770 GCA_001685095.1 Ellobius talpinus | reverse complement strand
AACTCAGGACCTTTGGAAGAGCAGGCAATGCTCTTAACCTCTGAGCCGTCTCTCTAGCCCAGTCTTCAAGTTCTTTACTACAGATCTAGGTAACTAATACATTCGCTCTCCTGGTTCAAAATCATAGCAGTAATTGTTCAAACAATTAGTACCATTTGTAATTTCTATTAAGGATTTTAGCAACTAAGCTTAAAATTAATGTAGACTATCAGGCAAGAGATTCCTAGATATGTACCTAAAACCCTGGTCCTATTTTTACCTATACCACACTGTGCCTTAACAGGAACACTACTTTCTTTTTGGTCTTCTCTTCCCTCTTCTGGTAGGTGAAGGAACTGAACAAGATGCCCATAAACACCCTGCTGGTGAAGCTGGCAGTTGTGAGTCACCACTTTAGGCACTGGGTCCTCTACAAAAGCACTCTTAACTGGATGTTCTTAACTATTGAGCCATCTCTCCAGCCCCTGTTTGAGGTTTCTTATTTTTTATTATTAATTAATTTTGTGTTTATAGGTATGAGTGTGGGCATGGTCACACCATGATACACATGTGGAGGTCAGAAACAACTCTCAGAGTAGGTTCTCTCCTACATGTGCGCCCTGGGGAATCAAACTCAGGTGCCAGACTTGGCTGCAGGTGTCCTTAGACCATCTGTCATCTTCTAGACCTCTGTTTTAATTGTTTTGTTTTTTTTAAGATTTATTTACTTATGAATGTAAGTGCTCTGTCTTCACGCACACCAGAAACCAAAGGAAGAAATCTATCTGGTCCCATTACAAATGGTTGTGAACCACCATATGATTGCTGGGAATTGAACTCAGGACCTCTGGAAGAGCAGTCAAGTGCTCGTAATGTTTTTTTTTCTTCCTAAAGATAAGGAAAAAAATCCCAAGTAATGTGATCAAAAAGCTTAGTTCCAGGAAAGACACTGATGAAGCACTTTACTTTTGCTGGTTCAGCTCTGGGGAGAGCCACTCCCAAACTAGCTGGTTAGGACCCCTTATAGCATCACTAGAGTCCAAAGACCTTACCGATCTTCTCAGGATCAGTAATACCGACTGTCAGATCAAACTGGTCCTCCTGTTCTTCTTCCTCTAGCTTTTAAAGAAAAATGAAGAGAGATGACATAAAGAAGGCTAGACATTACACAGCATTCAACACCTGCCAATATAACAAAGTCAAGATGCACTTTTCAGTGTTCAATTCTGTCCATTTCCAGGAGCTCCAGTGAACCAATACCCAAAGTTTAAGATGTGAACCAGTTCACAGGTCACTTTCACATCGATTCCTTAAAATCTTACTTTCATGATAATAATTATAGGATTTTGGCAGACTTGGCCTTTTTGGGGCAAAGAGGGAATAGAGCAAGGCTTATGGGAGCTTCTGACAGTAAATAGTACCAGTGACCAGCAAAGCCTTTATGCTGTCTAAGAAAGAGTTCTTGTTTGGATTCTGGCTGTGCATTGAGCAGAGGTCGTCAGGAGCTGTAAATCTTTATTCAGGTTCAAATCCAAATGAACTCCAGACTGGCAGCACACAGTCCTAAAGACACAAAAGCAAGATGACCAACAGTGCATAGTCTCACCTCCTCATAGCTTGGCTGCGGTTTCGGAGAATTTGTGGCTCCTTGCAGAGAATGAGAACTAAGGGTTTTGGCTGGCATCATTTTCTGGTTATTCTGTGTATTGTCCAGGGAGAGCTCCACTGTGGCATCTGAGAACAGTTGATATTTTAAAATGAGTGTCAATAATGGGTTTTCCACAAGAAAAATGGCAAGCACCAACACAACAAAAACAAGAGCCACGGAATCTTGACATGACTCAAAGGAGACAACACTGAGGGACTGTTATTATCACGGGTTTGGTAGAGCAAGCTCTCCCTCTTCTGCCCAGACACAACTGTTTGGCTACCTTATGTCAAAGAAACAATGATCTAGCAAAAAGACTCCACAGCCAAAATAAATGCTTAAATAATTTTATTCTTGGGAGTGGTCACTTAAAACCTTACCTGAAACTCATTTATTCTTATTTTTAGTTGTTTGTACAAGACAGCACCTTTGGTTATCTGCTTTATAAACAGCATGACAGAACCGGCAATCACACATCAGAGGAAGCCTCAGGAAAAGTATCAACTAGAAAATATACAGTAACACTTGGGGAAGGGGGGTTTGGTACACATGAGTTACACTGACAGTTCAAGAACTAGTCACAGCCTGCACCGGTGGCCCATGCCTTTAATCCCAGCACTTGGCAGGCAGAGGCAGGGGAATCTCTGTGGCCAGCCTTAGCAAGCTCCAGGACACTCAGGGCTGCACAGAGAAACCCTGTCATGAAAAACCAAACCAAAACACCAAAACAAAACAAAAACAAACAAAAAGAACTCATCACAAGACAGTTTAGCTATATCCCAACAGATTAAGCTACAGTTTGTAAATGCCATTAGAATGGGGAGGGGCGTAGGAGCCCCTCAAAACACTTCTAATCAGAACAGTTTTCAGAATTAAGATCTGATTTTATATATTTATTTATTTTTGGTTTTTCGAGACAAGGTTTCTCTGTAGTTTTGGAGCCTGTCCTGGAACTTGCTCTGTAGACCAGGCTGGCCTCAAACTCACAGAGATCCGCCTGCCTCTGCCTCCCTCTGCTGGGATTAAAGGCGTGCACTACCAGATCTGCTCTGTAAGAACAGAAGATTTGCTCTTTAAAAGCCGTCCCTCTGAAAATGCAGGTGAGCAGGAGCAACTCATTCTCTAAGTGTTCCGGAGAAATGACTTCTAAAATAGCATTCTGTACCATTTTTAGACATTAAAATTTCTTAATGCAAATGCACTTCCAATGTGGAGCAAAGAAGCTAGAAGTTCTAACCCCAACCAGTTCATTGCTTTTCTTTTTAGTAAAAATAAATAAATATCTACTTGTGGATCTGACTGTTATGTGTTCAGTTTAGTTTTGGGGACTACAGAGAAAGCTGCTTCCTTTTCTTTCTAGACTTCAAAGGAGAGCTAGGCAGAACCATAGGAGTTTAGATTACTGTGCTGACAACTGAAAGTGAGTCATTTCTGCAAAAGACCCTGCCATGGGGACATAAAAGAGGAAGCAGCACACAGAATGAGTGAGTGTGTTAGGTTGTGAGGTCTTTGGAACAAGCAGCCAGCTCAAGCTTGTTTTGGCAGTTCACCGCCTGAGATCCAACACAACAGATGAAGTTAGTAAGTGAAGCATGTACTGTTCACTGAAAATCTTTTGGTGAAACTGGGTGTAATAGGTTGTACCTGTGACCCCAGCCCTCCAGCCAGGCCTAGAGCACAGACCTAAAATCTAGCTACTCATGAGGCTGAGGCAGGAGGATTGATAATTCAAGGTCCACCTGAGCAATTTAGTGAGCCCTTTTCTCAACCAAACAAGCAAACAAAAACTGACTGGTATCCTGTCTAGCTTTTATGCTGACTTGACACAAGCAAGAGTCATCTAAGGGAAGGGAGCCTCAGTTGAATAATGCTTCTGTAAGATTGGGGTGTAGACACCCTGTAAGGTATCTTAATTAGTATTTGATGTGGGCCCAATCCATTGTGGATGGGGTCATCCCTGGGCTGGTCCTAGGTTCTGTAAGAAAGCAGGCTGAGCAAGCCATGAGAAGGAAGTCAGTAAGCAGCACTCTCCATGGCCTCTGCATCAGCTCCTGCCTCCAGGTTCTGCCCTCTGTGATTATGGACTGTGGGATGGAAGTGTCATCAAAATAAATCCTTCCCTTCCCAGTTGATTTTTGTTGTGCTGTTTCACCATAGCAATAGAAACCCTAACTAAGATAGCTGGGGACCTAATTCAGCAAAAGGACACTTGCCCAATACATGTGAGGACCTAGGATCAATTCCCAGTACCATGAAAGAAAAAATTCTTAAGAAATTAAAGTAGGAAAACAGAATGATAGGGAGTTTGAGGCCATCTTGAGCTACATAAAAGGATGCTGTATCATATGGGCACGATGTAATCTAAGCTTCATGCTTATAACCTCAGACTTGGCATGCTGAGGCAGAAGGAGTGCCATGAGTTTGAAGCTAGCTTGGGTCACAGAGTGATAAGGGAAAGAGAGAAGAGAGAGAAAAGGGAGAGAGATCTTTTTTTAAATTTGTTTTTTGATTTTTCAAGACAGGATTTTTCTGTAGCTTTGGAGCCTATCCTGGAACTCGCTCTGTAGACCAGGCTGGGCTTGGACTCAAAGAGACCGGCCTGCCTCTGCCTCCCAAGTGCTGAGATTAAAGGTGTGTGCCACTACTGCCCAGCTGATATAGTATTTCTATAATTCCCCTCACCACATTTCTAACATTTAATAATTTAGCTCATGTTCTTTCTTTTCTTTTCTTTTTTTTTGGTTTGTCAAGACAGGGTTTCTCTGTGTAACAGTCCTGGCTATTCTGGAACTTGCTCTGTAGACTAGGCTGGCCTTGAACTCACTGAGAACCATCTATCTCTGCCTCCCAAGTGCTGACATTAAATGTGCACACTACCACTGCTTGGCTTTTGTTTTGTTTGTTTAGGGATTTTGTTATAGTTTTTTGGATGACCTTGGACTCCTGATCTTCCCGCTTTCAGTTTCCAAGAGCTGGGATCACAGACATAGACCTCCATTGTCCTGGGCTGGGCTGAAGCTTTTCAACTTATGCATATGTATGGTGGTTTTGACTTTAATAATTCATAATTTAATAAAGGTGACTAGAAGGTACTTAAACTCTGAGTCTCTACTTGCCTGCAAAGAGATCCTGTGGCTCTTGGTCTTGTTCCTCATGGATCCCATTTTCTTTGGAACCATTTTTGATAGGAAAAAGGGATGTGGTTTTCTTTGGAGACTGGGGCTGACTCTGAAAACAAAGAGATACTCTGAATAAGATAGAACCATTAAAAACCAACTCAGCTTACCTAGAAAGTGACTGTAGTGTCCCTCTGCTCCCATAGGTGTTTAGAAGAAGACAGGCTGGCTAGTTAGCCAGCTCAGTAAGCGGCAAATCATTGCTAGAGTTGAGAGTGCCGCTGCTCAGGTGTCCTCAGGGCTAAGTTCACACGGTTTAGGATTAATTTTTATAACTGTAATCTTGCTGGAATATGATACCCAAGCCACAAGATACAACATAGATATGGATACACACAGATAATTTTTAAAATCTGCCCAATGCATTTCTGTTTCTCAGCTGATGACCTTTATTATTTCAAATGCTGACAGGGTATATTCTAGTGACAAGCACACCACATTGGAATTCCGAATTCAAGCTCTGGTTATAGGCTTCCTTTGAGGTATTGGCTAAATTGTTAACTGAAGCTTAGACATTCCCAACCCACCTGACAAGACACGGGAAGACATAACACTTTCTATCTAATGTTGCTCAGAAATACAGTTCAGGTTTTGTTTTTGTTGTTGTTTAAATCTGGAACTCACATGGACAGAAATTTTAGCCATATTCCATGGTAGGCTGAAAAATAAGACCAGTCATGCTTGGCCTAATGGTCACACAGTGAAAACACAGTTGGTCAGTGCAGAGTCACAAACAAGGGTAGGGAGGATCCCCGGGCTGGTACCAGCACAAACAAAGCCGGATTGTACAGCACACAAGCACACAGTTTGTGCTACTGCAGGGCTTTCAAGTCAGGCCCTAAGGCCAAGTCAGTTAAAAGACGTGACGAAAGGAACTTTCCCTAAACCATTCCCTTAACGAATCTGAGGGAGTCTGTCCCTTGGACAGGCCTTTTTTTGACCCACAGAACAAAGTAAAATGACAGCTCTTTTGGAATACTCCCTGAGTTTGTCATGCAAACAGCTTCCTCTTCATATTGGGCATTTCCCTTTCCAGAACAGAAAATTTTAGTTGCATTTGATTTGTATTAGCAAATAATGCTTTTATGGGGGCTGCTCTGTGTTAATGAAGTTCAGCAGTAGATGCTCAGGTAGTATCCTCATCTGTCAGAGACAGTGGTCTCTCCTCTAGCTGCTCCCAAATCTAGCGAACAAAACTGAATTACTTCTGAGAAGACAAAGAAACAAAATGAAAACAAAATTAGCACTTCCTGCCTCAAACTCCGCTTGGCCACCCTCCCTATACAACCACTTCCTTCCTACACTTTCACTCCCTATGATCTCAGAAGCACCTGATTCCACTTCTTTCCCACTGGGACCAGCCTCTTCAGATAGAAAACCTGGAGAGCCGGGCTGTGGTGGTACACACCTTTAATCTCAGTACTCAGGAGGCAGAGGCAGGCGGATCTCTCTGAGTTCAAGGCCAGCCTGGACTACAGAGCTAGTTCCAGGACAGCCTCCAAAGCTATAGTGAAATCCTGTATTGAAAAAGCAAAAGAAAAGAAAAAAAAGGTTTTTTGCATGTTTTAAGAAAGCTAGTTTTGAACAAGTAAAATTCCAATATAAACTCATTTTTGGAGAATGAAGAGACGCACATTACACTGAATGCAGAGCCAATTCTAATGCTTTATAAAGCATACTAGTAAGACTTTTTAGTAAGCAGTTATGGTAACGCAGGGCAGCAAGTTCAAGCCCACACCGAACTACTCAGAGCCTGTTTCAAAAACACTCTAGCTCCTTGGTAATAAGTTACAGCTACCTATCAGTTTGAAAGAGGAAGCATTTCTAGGCAGCCAATGAAAATAGTGTCTTGTAGTAAATAGAGTCAAGGAACTATCCTGCCTGTCTCCCCTCGTCCTTTTTACATGAAAGCAGCATTCTCTTTTGTTAGCAGATAGAGTTCCTAGCTCAGATATCCACACCCGCTGACTCCTTTTGGCTGTTAATTATAGCAGGTGGCTCTACTGATAAGTCTGTGCGGAAGCTTCTGCTTATTGCAGTAAGAGCACGGTGGGCTAACGCTATCTAAGAGCTGTACTAGAAAGATTGTGCAGGAAGAGGGCACGTTTGTTAAGACCAAATGGGTAATCTCTAACAATTATCCACCTCAAACTCTTAGGCACAGGCCATCAGTGTGATTTTCTTTTCTTTATAAACTTTAATTTTCAGTGAGTAAACTTTATTCTTTCTGTTTCTCTTTTTTATTTCAATTTTTAAACTTTTATATACATTTGTGTTTGAGGGAGTTGGATCCACTGGAACTAGAGTTACAGGCAGTTGTGAGCTGCCTTGTGGGTGCTGGGAAGTGAACCCAGGTCCTCTGGAAGAGCAGCTAGTGCTCTTAACCGTGCAGCCATCTCTCCAGTCCCAAGTGTGATTTTCTTAGTATAGGAAGGCAGGTGTGGGCTCCTCGGAGCTGACGCCACCAGTCTGCACTGAAACCACTGCTGGGATTCTGGGCAACTTCCCTTGAGGTTAGCAGTTGTGATTCTTCCCCTTGTTGCTTAACTGCTCTTTGCTCCACATAGGACAAAAATTACATTTAAGAGACCCCAATAGGGTCTGTCAAAACTCTCAACTGGGGCTGGAAAGAGACTCAGCAGGTAAAGGTGCTGCCACTAAGCCAACGGCACGAGTTCAATCCCTGAGACTTACATGGTGAAAGGAGACACTTGATTCCTGAAAGTTGTCCTCTGACCTCCATATGTTGGCAGTGGTATGAATACACGTGTGCACACACAAAAATAAATATTATAAGTAACTGCATTAAAGAAAACCACAATTGTACTTACAGGCCCACTCCAAATTAAATGCTACAGTAACATGGCTTTTGGATGGTTAGAGTACCTATTTTTAACATTTATTTACTTTTTTTTGAGGCAAGGTTTCTCTGTGTAACAGCCCCTTACTCTCCTGGAATTCACTTTGTGGATCAGACTGGCCTCGAACTCACAGAGATCCTCCTGTCTCTGCCTCCTGAGATTAAAGACATGCAATATCACGCCCGGCTGAGTATTTCTTAAAGAGAAAACGAGTATAATTGAGTAAGGCTAAGGAGTGAAGGAAATCGCAACCACGCTGCTTTAATAAGGCAAACAAAGGGAAGGGTCAGTCCCAGGAGCCACACCCACACGGCAGGTAGGGGAGTCTTTACACACGACTCTAGAAGTCCCTGGCATGAAATACTGCCTCCTTTGCCACCTCTACTAAGGAGAATTAAATGCGGCGGTGTCAGTACATTAGCTGCTTGCTAGTAGTAAACTATCACAAATCCAACAGTGTAAACGGTGCAATTTCATCATTCTTTAGTCCTACCAAAGTCCACACATCAAACGTCAGGCAAAAATCAAGACTTCAGTGGGGCTGCTTCCCTTTCTGAAGGTGTTAGGGGACAATTTTAGAAGATAAATATCTGTAGATGACTCTTCTCCCAGAATCATGTTCAACAGTTTAATATTTGTACTTGGGAAAATGAACATTATGCATCAGTTGGATTCTGGGTGCATCTTACTCTACAAACTGGGTAAATAAATGGTTAATTTAAGTACTTCACAGTATTACCTCCTCTCATAGCTTTGGCAACCCCCCCCATACACCTTGAACCTCTTGAGCCACAGAATTCAAGAGCTGGTCTCTGAATTTGGAGAGGAAAATTACAATTTCATTTTCCCTTACCTCTGGCCAAAAAGCACCATTTTCTTTGATCATAAAGGAAGGCATATTGCAACAACAGTACTTGAGACAATAACTAATAGACATTAGGTGTTTATGCTCTGTTTTGAAGTGCTAGAAATAGAACTCAGAATCTTACCTGTGCTGGGCAAGCACGTCACCAGTGAATCACAACCCAACAGTAGGTATCTCTGATGTAACCACTACAAATACCGAAGTATCATTTGTGCTTATCTTTATTTAGAAATTGTGATAGTTTTATATATATATATATTTCTAGATTTTATTATTTAAATTATCAAAAAGGATATGTTTGCTTTTAATCCTAGCACTCGGGAGGCATAGGCACTTGGATCTCTCTTAGTTCAAGACCAGCCTGGTCTACAAGAGCTAGTTTCAGGACAGGTTCCAAAGCTACAGAGAAACCTTGTTTCGAAAAACAAACAAAGAAACAAAAGGTAACCCTGTCTCAACATCCCCATCACTTGAAAAAGGATAGTCTAAGCTAGGTTTGGTGTTTCATGCTTACACACTCAGCATTTGAGGGGCTGAGGCAGGAGGACTGCCCTGAGTTCAAGACCAGTGTGAGCTGTATAGTGAGATCCTGTTTCAAAAACAAAGCAGTGCATGCTACTAATACAAGTGGTTTCCTTTGTAGGCTTACATATTTTATTTTATGTATTAAAATATTTTGTTTTGAGAGTTGTTCTACACAATGAGTCCATACCACACAAAAAAGTGAAGGACTTCTGAGATAGAGGGAAGATCAAATAAAAGGGAAAGGTATTTTGGAGGAATAGAGAAAAGGAGCCCAAAGCTGACCATTTTGCTATTCAAGGAAGAGCACAAACAAGGCCATTGGCCATCTCAGAGCAAAAAGGCACACTGTCTGTGATCAGCTCAAACAGAGCTCAAGACATGGCTCCACTCCTGCTCTAACTCCTTTTCCTCACTTTTGGGTGGGGAAAACTCCAGAAGGACAGAACACTAAAGAGTGGATTAGCTACATCATGGAAAAGGCAAACCCAGATCAATCTGTCCTGAAGCCAGTGAAGATGTCCAGCTGGTTGACTGACTCAGCACAGCCCGAGGCAGAAAACAGTTGAGCAACAGGATTTTTCTGGAGATGAGGTGCTTGTGGCTACTCTCTGCAGCAACTATTCATGATCTACTCATGCCACAAGTTACGTGAAAGCGCTGAGAGCTTCTAAGGACCAAGCTCTGAGGGAAATTAGAGAGTTCTTCTTTTTGCTTTCTCCACTCCCAACCCTTACCAACTAACTGCCAATGGCCCAGTCATTAGAGCTAGCCTGACACCAAGTAACGAGACAGGCAGGCTCTTTCAGAAACCAGAAGTCTGATGGCAAATTTAGATAAAATTTGGTTGGGTTCTCCCCGCTCCATCTCCACCCCCAAGCAGGGTCCCTCTGTGTAGCCCTGGCTGTCCTGGAATTCGCTCTGTAGACCAGGCTAGCCTTGAACTCAGAGATCTGCCTGCTTCTGCGTCCCCAAGGCTGGGATTTAAGGCGCGTGCCATCACCTCCCAACATAGGTTGGGTTCTTGTTAGTTATTTTGAGAAATCTTCTCTCTTCCCCCTCGAGTACTTTCTACTTCCTCTACAATGTTGAAAATTAGGTAAACTGCCAGAATAATTTAATGACATATACTTTTTTTTTCTTTCAAGACAGGGTTTCTCTGTGTAGCCCTGGTTGTTCTGGCTCTGTAGATCAGGCTGGCCTCAAGATCTGCCTGCCTCTGCCTCCCAAGTATTGGGACTAAAGACATGGGCCACCAGGCCTGACCTTCAACTTCTGAACTTCAAACCAGATCTAACCATATAGTTTAAAGCAATGTGTCTGTACAAGATTCTTCACCCTAAAAGAAACTTTTCTTTTGGTTTCTGAGACAGGGTCTTGCACAGTCCTGCTGGCCTTGAAGTTTTTATCCTCCTATCTCTAACCCCTGAGTACCTGTGCTAGCATGTCCACCTTTAAAGAAACTTACCTATAACTATTTAGTATTAAGAGTTCCACTTGACTAAACTGTTAACTAAACAAAACAATACACCTTTGTATAAAAGTACTTATTGCAGGGTGCGGTGCTAGCCTTTAGTCTCAGCCTTAGGGAGGCAGGCATGTGGACCTCTGTGAGTTAGAAGCTAGCCTGGTTCACATAGCAATGGCAGGGTCAGGATCCTGCCTAAAAATTACAAGGATTCACAATCAGAAATCCTGTTAAAACTAGAGAATAGGGATGGGGGTACGGCTCAGTGAGTACAAGCACACTAGTCACACAAATCTCACAAACCTAAGTCTGATCCCCTGAACCCACATGGTGCAAGAAGGGAATTAACTAGAAAGCTGCCATCTGATCCCCCCATTACAATCATTTTAAAGAAAGGCCAGAGTAGGGCTTGTGTCAAGAAATCCTACTGAGCCTGGCGGTGGTGGCACACGTCTTTAATCCCAGCACTCGGGAGGTAGAGGTAGGCGGATCTCTGTGAGTTCGAGGCCAGCCTGGTCTACAAG
>LOJH01006781.1:0-13662 GCA_001685095.1 Ellobius talpinus | reverse complement strand
GTTCGAGGCCAGCCTGGTCTACAAGAGCTAGTTCCAGGACAGGTTCCAAAGCAATACAGAGAAACCCTGTCTCAAAAAAAAATCTACTGAAGAGCTGAAGAGGTGGCTCAATTGGTAAAGTGTCTACCACTGAAACACAAGAACCAGGTTCAATTGCCAGCACCCATGTAAAAGTCAGGTATGTCATAAACCTCCCACCACACACATACATGCACACTCACTGAGACATATACACACACACAGAAAGTAAGTAACTCCTTTAAAAATAAAAGAAATTTACTGAAGGGGTTAAGGAGTTAAGTTAGTCAGTAACTTACTGTAGTTACAGTAGGTAGTAACTAAGGAGATAAGTTAGTTAGTTACTACCAGGTAAGCATAGTCCTATGCCCAGTCCCCCCAAAAGCTGGGCATGGCGGCACGATGGTATTCCCAGTGCTGTGCAGGTGGAGGCAGGTAGATCCCTAGGATCACTAGTCTAACCAGCAAATCCCATGTTCCAGTGAGAAACTGTTTTTCTTTTTAAGATTTATTTTTTATGTATATTGGGATTTTGCCTGAATGTATGTCTGTGTGAGGGTGCCAGATCCCCTGGACCTGGAGTTACAGACAGTTGTGAAGTGGGTGCTGGGAACTGAACTGGGGTCCTTTGGAAGAGCAGCCAGTGCTCTTAACTGTTGAACCATCTCTCTAGCCATGAGAAACTCTGTTTCAAAATACAGGACGGATGACTCCTGAGGATCAATGCATGATGATGACCTCTGGCCTCACACATACAGCACACATGTACATGCATACACATGCATCCCTCCACCACATGAACTCACTCATACATACTCAAAATTTATTGAATTTTATTGAAGACAGGCTAAACCTTTGGGAACAACCATTATGCATGTTTCATAGAATATAGAATTAAAACACTGACCAGGTAAATCATTACTCTTCTCATTTTTTAAAAAATAAAATTACCAAATTCTGTCCAGACAGAATGAAGTTATTCTACATGCATCAAGGTTGAAAAAGAGATGAGATGGGATTGTTAAATGGTATAAGGACAGAGGTTCTTAAAAATAGAGTCATCATATGATCTAGCAACCCCACTATTAGGAATAAATCTAAAGGAACTAAAAGAGGAGCTTTATGTTTGCACACTCTTGTTCAGAAGTACATTTCATGATAGTGGAAATGGAAAAGCAAGCCAGTGTCTAATGGCATACGAATGAGTGGAAGGAAAAGATATACAGTGGAATATTATTTACCCTTAAGATGAGGTCCTGATATAGGCCACAGCACGGGTAAACCTTGAGGATATTCTACTTAGCAAAATGAGCCTGCACAAAAAGACATATACTGTTGAGCACATTGGTGCGTGCCTGTAATCCCAGAACTCAGGAGGTCACAGCAGGCAGATGTGAGTGGGGACACCCTGGATGTCATAGACCCTGTCCCCAAAACCAAACAAACTTCTAGGATTATACTCATATGAGGTATCCACAACAGTCAGAGGTGGAGACAGAAGGATCAGAAGTTCAAGGTCATCCTCAACTACAAGAGGTCAGTCTGGGCTACTACATGGGACCTTTCTCAAAAATAAAAAAAAAAGTAGCCACCAAGTTCATAAAAACTGTGCTAGTCACAGTAACACATGCCTGCAGTCCCAGTTACTGGAGAGGCTGAAGCACAGGATCGGCCTGGTCAGATGAGCCTACCCGTCTGGACTAGCCTGAGCAGTACGGTGAGACCCTGGCTCAACCGGGGACAGCCTTACATAGTCAGAATGATGCTCATAGAAACAAGACGAGAAAAGAAAGGGGAGTGGGTATTGTTGGATGGCTATGGATTTGCCCAATGAAAACATAAAGATTTTTTTGGCAGTTAAGTGAATATACCTAAACCAAATTAAAAATATGATAAACTGCCAGGTGGTGGTGGCACATGCCTTTAATCCCAGCACTTGGAAGAGACAGGAGGATCTCTGTGAGTTCAAGTCTAGCCTGGTTAATAGAGCAATTTCTAGGACAGGCTCCAAAGCTACAGAGAAACCCTGTCTCGAAAAACAAACAAAAAAAAAGAAAGAAAAAAGAAAAAGAAAAAAAGATAAACTTCATTAGTTTTTACTACAATCTTTGTTAAGCATATATCCACACCCTAGAATACATGTACTAATCACAGATTTAGGGCTGGATTCTAAGAAGTCCATGTCCTTTCCTGTTTAAACGTTAATTCTGTCAACCAGGAGACACTACTATACAAGAGGTTTTTTTTAACTAAAAAAATTAAATGACATTAATTTATGTGTGTGCACACACAAACATGCATCACAACACAAAGTGTGGAGGAGATCAGAGGACAACTTTCAGGAGTCAGTTCTCTCCTAGGTGCCAAGGATCAAACTCAGGTTGTCAGGGCTGACAGGAAGCACCTTTATCTCGCTGGTCTACTGTCGAAGACTTTTAAACACCAATAAAGGTAAATTATATTCTCTCTTTAATCTTAAATACCAGAAGTCTTAATGTTTTTGTTTTAAGATAGGGTCTGCTATGTAGCATAGTCTGGCCTTGACTTTGTGACCTTCTAGCCTTAGCCTCCCGAGATCTGGGACTATAGGCATGTAGCATTTTCACATGGCTCTGTAAGCAATATTAGACTAATCAAAGACAAATTATTCAGCATATGACTTTTCTAGTCCCTTGTATTCCTTCTTTATCCATGTTATTTTCTCATACCTTTCTCTAATTGAAAGGGTTTAGTTCACAAATGAGAGCAAAGAGGAAAAAAGAACTCCCAGTTTGGCTTGACATATCACAAAATAAGACAGTTGCCAGCTTTGGCCAAAATTGGAGACAGTGATTTCATGTCTCTTTTTTTCTTCCTTCCTCTCAGCATAAGAAAAACCACCATAGTTCTCCCCTTTATGCTTGGAGGAATCTACTGTGGCCCTGACGTGCTGCTGAGGACACAAGCAGGTAGGACTTGGGAGGACAAAGGGGTCTGGTTCCGTGGAACCTTTACCTACAGGGTGCAGTGAGTCACGCGAGGCTTTGTAAAAACCTGTGTGCACTTTACATCTTTTGAACACAATGTCAAGAACTTAGAAATGCCAACGGCTCTAATTCAGTCCTTTGCTTTACTGAGATAGAAACCCTACTCTAGAAGAAAACTTCAACTAAATAATTATTCTGATTCAATTTCACATCTAAGATTTGGATATAATTTCAGGCTTTTAATTAATGACTTTAGATTTGTTTCCATGATTCTTTTGATTTCAGGCTTTCCTACTCAAATGAATGGCTTATATATTTTTTGAGATGTACCTCGTGGACCTATCTTTTGATTAAAAATCCCATTTTTATTACTGTAGTGACATGACTTCCTGGCTGTAACAGAGAGCAGATGGGATGATTAGCAACTACAGCTGTCCAGAAAATTACATGCATACCATGAATGAGTTTTAACTGTTACATCATCAACTTCCCAATTATTTAATGCCTATTCTTTGCCTCTAAAATGTTAACAAATCACAATAGGGAGATTAACTTGGGCTGGGGGCTGGGGAATGTAACTCGATGGTAGAATGCTTAAGTAGAATGCTTGAGACCCCAGGTTCAAGCAAGCCTCCTCTTTTCTCTCTCTCTCTCATACACCCCCACACCCACACACACCCCCACACCCACACACCCACACAGGCACATACACACAGATTAACTTAAAACACTAGGAAGCAACTGAAGTCAAGGGCCTATGCTGATGACTTTAAACAGATCAAATCAATCTTATTAGTTAGCTTTGATTTTGATAAACTGTTAACCATTTTAAGATTAACTTTTCTAATTTATTATTAGTTTTGTGGGCATTTTGATTCAGAAATAGTCATCAACTAACACAGCCCAAGCTCTCTAAAGTAGTTAAGGTTCTTTTAATATTTATTGTGTAGAAATAACTGTTCCGGGTACTTCACATCCTAACGTAACCTTCATAACACTACTAGTAACTCCAGCACCTTCCTGTTGACACATGCATGAGTGTGTGTGTGTGTGTGTGTGTGTGTGAGATTCTACTACATCCCTCTTACCCTGTCCATTCCTCAGGATGCTCAGGCTCCTATTTATTTATTTAGTCTCCTGAGACAAGGTCCCATAAAGTACAAGGTGGCCTCTTGGTCTTCCTGCCTCAGTCTCCCAAGTGTTGTGATTTCACCATACCCAGACACTTATGTTTCCTTTTTGTTAGGAATTGAAGAAATGTAGTTTACAGCACAGTTTGTCCAAAGTTAAGCTAGCAACATTGAACTTGGTGGAGCACGCCTATCATACCATTCAGAGGTGGAGGCAGGAGGTTTGATTGGGAGTTCACGAACAGCCTTGGCTGCATAAAAACCTGCCTCAAATAACAACAAATGAAAACCAAAGTTAAAACAGTAAGAAGTACAGCCTAGATTAACGTCAGACTTCAAAGCCTTTTTATCTTCTCTGTACCCAGGCTGACCTTGAATTTGTGACAGAGGCTCCAGAGTAGCTGAGATTATAGGCTTGTGTCAATAGGTCCAACTTAATTTCCTTATTTTTCAGTGTTTTTCCTTAACTATAACTGTGCAGAAGTGCTGTGATATTTACATCCTTTGTCTCACAACTAAAGCATTTATTAAAATATAATTTATAATAAATGGCTGATTAATAAAATAGTTTAGTTAGGCCTTAGTTTCCTGAAGATTAGTATTCTGGGTCAAATCTAAAGATAATGAGGACATAGTTCAGTGGGTAGAATGTTTGTCTAGCATTTGAAAGACTTAGGTTTGACCCCAGCACCTGCTTTCGGTGGTAGAGCAAAGTCAATCTGACCTTCATTTTTTTGGGGGGGGGGCAAGAAATTTCTAGTCTTAAGAAAAAGAGGTTTTATGCCTCTATCAACTACCTGGATGAGCTCAATGAAACCACAGTCTCCTGAACTTCACTTGAGAGCTCTAGAAAACTCTAGAAAACAGCTTCTTAGCGCCCGTTTCAGTTTCAACCCCAGCCCAGTAGTTGTTCTCCAAGATTCATGAGAGATTAACTATGTAAAGATACTGGAAACAGAAACAAAGACTACATTAGCAGCAAATTATTCTTTTTCAGAGTAACAGACATCATTAGACAGTTTGCTGTTATGTTTGCACCAGAAAGCACTTTATGAGTTGGGATTAAGGCACTCAATTTCTCAACATAGTAAAATTCTAACTATGGTCGTGGAAGAAATGCCTCCAAAATCTAAACTTTTTCTGATACAAGGAGCACCTCAAAGTTTTCAGATACAGGCTGTATACAGAATTTAAAGTTGTTTAACTCAGTCAGATACTGAGAAACAAAAACCAAAACAGAAAGATAAATGCATAGACTCAGTACTGAAGACGTTTATAAGCTGGAACTAACTGTACCAAGTGGTATGAGTCAGTGTTCTCACAAAATAGCCCAAAACATCTCTCCAGATACTGTTAACTCATGACATTCCACATAGAAAGATTAGGGAGTTTTGTTTGTTTTGCCAGCAGCTAGCTCCCATTTGAGACCTGGATATTTATTATGGGAGACGTTCTTCCCCTTCACATGCACAGATCTGTTTCCAAGCACTTTAACGCATCCTTTTTTACCAGAAACAGAGATTTCTGGTCCGCGCAGATGAATTTATCTGGTAGTCTCTACCGGCGTTTGGCCCAATTCTTCGAGAGATCAAAGGAGTCACAACCTAACTTTCCTAAACTAGGATCCAGAATGGGCTTTTGGTAATGACCAGGAAGTGCTGAGTACAAGAGGATAAGTGGGCGGGTCATGATCCTAGACTACCCTACATCAGGTTTCCACTTTCGGAGCGGTAAGGCCGGGGAACTAATGGTCTGCACCCCCATACTCTTGTCTGTCATATTAAGTCAGTCTGCCCAGGGCAAAAACAGCAGAGCAGCCAGGTGGATCCATGAAGTAACCACATCACGGGGCCAGGGGACGGCCTAAGTTGCTCTTGGCTATTAAGGATCCGCCGGGAAGTCACCACACCCCTCATCCTCTCTTCCCGCCCCTGCATGAACAGCCCGGCTCTAGGGTCCGTTTCTCTTTTAGGGCCCTGGAGTCCTGACCGCTGACACCGGACGAGGACTGCCCACCAGGCCCACCATCCTCAGAGCCCTCGAACCATTGATGAGCTTTGCTTCTCTTTTGAGGGGAGCTTTCCTGTTTGCTGCCCCAAGGGTGGGAACTCACAGCTGCTGCAGCGCCAGTGAAAATATCCTCCCCCTCGGTGTCGCTGTCCCCAGCCTCGGGTTCTGACCCCCCGGCAGCCCCTTCGGACTCCGGATCCATGCCAGGGAAGGGCGGAGGGAGTCGCTCCGAAGCGCTACAGCCACCACCTCCCGACGCCATCTTCCTCCACCGGTGGCGGAAGCAGCAACAACAACTTTATAGACAGTGCCGCGAGCAAAGCGCTCCAGCTGTGAGAGGTGCGCGAGGGCCGTTACGGACACCGAGGGACCAGAGGGGCGTGGCTTCGGGGGGCAGGCACTTGGGGCGGGGCCTGGGCTGTTGCCCAGCCAATCCGAGCCCAGAGCCGCAACGCCGCACTCGGGCGGGCCAAAGCAACAGAGGAGGAGCTAGAGGCTGTCTGGTTCCTCAGGGCCTTTGTGCCCTGCGTAGCTTTATCTGGCACTCTTCTAAGGTTTTGTTGTAATAAAAGTCTGTGACTAAAAAACGTTTGAAAGCCTCTGCATGCCACCTGCTCATGCCGAGCAAAGTGCTCTCACAGAAATTCAATATTTTTAATCGAGGTCTGAAAAGACTGCGGGAAGTTTTGCTATTTTGGGACATTAATTCATTCAATATATACTGAGCATTCACAGTGAGCTTGGCACCTTACTGTGCGTTTCAAATACAAATAAAGCTCCTGGCTCACTAAGTGTTTACACTTTCATGCGGGAGGCAGTCTTGTAAATCAGCAATTCAAGCACACTTAGTGTTACAGTGTGCAACAATAAAAGAGGTTATTGATTCTTTTGGGAGAAGTCAGGCTTCAAATAAAGGGGAGAGGTTAGTGTATTAAACTCGTTAGGAATTTGGGGTTATCTCTTCAATGCCTATGAAGTGAAACGGAAGACGTGTCAGAAGTAGAAGAGATGACAAGGACAACAGTTGGGACTGTACCAGAATTTCATGGGATCTAACCATAGGCTGGTGAGCCGAAGCCAAGTAGAGTTTAAGGACAACGTAGTATGTTATCATGGATTAATTCTGCACGATGATTCTTTCTTTTCAAAGAGATGAAACTTGTCAAGTAACATCAATAAAGGTGACTTGCTTTTCTGGTTGAAACAAGGTCTCACTTCGACAGGCCTGAAATACTGTAACCAAAGTTGGCCACAAACTCATGACAATGCTCGTTACTCAGCCTCCCAAGTGCTGGAATTACAGGCGCAAAGCCACCATGCCCCGCAAAGTTGGTTGTCTTTAACTGCAAACTCCACGTCAGCGGTGGATTCCTTCACGTACGGTAAGCTGCTTGAGGGTTGGCAGAGTGCCTTAGCTTTTAACCTTTATTCCTGCAAATTAAGTGTCTAATAAATATTCGAGGCTGGAAACACAATCAACCATGTAACCGGCACCTATCATAGCCACGAACACAAGAAAGTTTAAAGGATGCCTTTTCAGAACGATGACCGCCTTTATCATCACCACGCACAGTGAACACAGAGAAAGTCTCTCGCTGTAAGGTGGTTGGTAGAAATACTCCCCATGGAGGGAAGTTGAGCTGGACTAAATCTCTAGGAGACAAGAAAACCAAGTTTTCCCTGGCCCTTCGTCACGCCTAACTATCAACGCTTGGTCTCCCCAAAGAGTCCTTTCCATAGCAAAGGAAATCCATTTCCGGCCTGATCAGGAAGATTTGATAGAAAGGAGCTTCCTCCGAGAAATAGCTGTGAAGAGTCTCTGTTCGAGGACTTCTTCCAACAGTAGTAACCCTGATCTCCTTTTCCCTACCTCCTTACGATTCGTTTTTAGTTATTCCTAGGAGCTGAGTGGGGCACTTGGTGCTTCGTAACAGTCTGGTACATGATCCTCTGGATGAGACTACAAGTCACAGAATGCAGTTTGCCGCCACTCAACTAACCCAGAATCCCAGCATGCAACGCTCCTAACGGGCATCGAAACCGAGCAAATCATGCTGGGACATGTAGTCTTTGCCGTTTGTTTCCCGAGGTCCTTCGCGTTACTGTTTTGAGTCCCGCCTATTCTCTGCTCTCCTAAACCTTTATACCCTTCTTGGTTTATTTGAAGACCAGGAAGTTGATAGCTCCTGAGGCCGGCTGCGGAAAGACGGTGGCTCGGTTGGGACAGTCACCAGGGATGGCGGAACGTGAGGATGGAGCGAGTGTCCGGGCTGCTCTCCTGGACGCTGAGCAGGGTCCTATGGCTCTCAGGCTTTTCTGAGCAGGGAGCTGCCCGGCAGCCCCGGACCATGGAAGAGAAAGCGCTAGAGGTTTATGGTAATTAACTTTACCCAGAGCAGCATTTGGTGTTATTTGGAGAGGCGGCAGAGGAGAGGGTGGAGGAGGGGCGCACCTTTGAGCTTGGAGTGGACGCTTGGGCTTTTGCCAGACCTAGAAGGAAGCGTGTTCTTCCGGGTCCCAAGTCACGCAGAATTTCTGTCATTCTAGGACCCGGGCTATTCTTAAACCTGGTGCGAAATTGAGTCTGGACCTCATAAACGCTTCATTCCCCTGCTCTGCCCACTGCTCTAGGCACCATGTCAAGACGTGTGGGCAGAATGAGTTTTCAGTGGTCAGGGAGCAAAGCTGGCCTGATTGCATGACTGGAGAGTCTTTCTTTCTTTAATTACTGGACACGCGCTCCTCCCGCCAGAGCTGAGGTCACTGTTGGGTACAGGCTGAGTTGGGGACTGGCCCAAGGTCACAACCACTCTCTTCTGTGACAGTCAGTAGGAAGTGGAGAGGTTGAAATAGACACCTCAGAGTGAGGCTTCAAATTTACAATTCTCTTGCATAGTCAAGATATATATATATATATATATTTTNTTTTTCTCTCAGACATGCTCCACTTTGAGTGACTTTCTTCGTTTTATAGAAAAATCCGCCAGGAGGTGTGGTTTAACAAGTACCCTGAGGTCACATAGTCAGTCAGGACAAGAGAAAACCAAACATGTGAATCCAAATGTAGTGCCTTGTTCTCTCTCTCTCTCCACTTCCTCCTCTGTCCTTGACCCTCTCACCCCAGCCCCTCCCTATTCCTCTCCCCACAAACTTATAGTATTCTTTTTCTGGATCCAGAAAATCCAGGGTCTCATGCAAGCTAGGTGTGCTCCACCCCTAGCCTAGAAGTAGCACTAAGAGATTTGATCCTACAAATATGATTCTTGGCAGGAAGAATGATTCCAAGGATGGAAAGAGCCCCGGAGCTAATCAGGTTTACTTCTCATTGTAGCGGCAAGGCTGACAACCCCAGGCTGAAGATAATTATGAGTGTGCTATCTCCACAAAACATTCCTGTCCTACCATCCCTCTATCTATAGCATCCGGAGACTGCAACTCTGCAAGAAAGATGATTCTAGTCCTTGAGTTTATAGTGAATGAAACCCACATAGGCAAAAATAGAGTATGCAGTAGAAGGTCATGCGCTTAAGTAGGAGGTATGGACATCGGGAAAGAGAGAGAGTAAACTGACTAGAAACATCTGGAAAGGTATAAGAGACTTACTTGAGTTGGGCCTTGGAGAGTAATCTGGACCTGGATATGTCAGAGGCTGTATACGCTTGAAGGAGCTAGAGAAAAATGTGGAGGTGAGAAGACAGGGAATTAGTAGTCCAGAAGGAGGTACTGGACTTTGCAGGTGGAGGTGTGATTAGCTGCTGCTTTAGATCATAGATTGGAATTGAATACTGAAGTTTTCAGTTACTTTTGTTACAGTTATTTACTATGTGCATGTTTGCACGTATGCACGCATGTCACAGTGCAAATTCAGAGGTCAGAGGACAACTTGCTGGAGTCGGTTTTTTTTTTTTTTTTTACTTGCACCAAGTGGGTCCTGGGAATGGAACCCGGGAGGTTAGGCTTATTTGGTGACAGACACCTTTACCTGATGAGCCATCTCAGCAACACCCCTCCCCCATTGAAACTTTTAAATTTAAATGAAGAATTTTCTCCTTAAATTTTTTTTTTTTTAATTTTGTTCAAGACAGGGTTTCTCTGTGTAACAGCTCTAGCTGTCCTGGAACTCTTTGTAGACCAGGCTAACCTCGAACTCACTCAGCCATGCCTGCCTCTGCCTCCCAAGTGCTGGGATTAAAGGTGTGTGCCACCACTACCCGGCTTATTTAAATATTTTTAAAAATTTCCATGTGTCCGCGTCCACGAAGGGTAGAAGTGTTGACTCTCCCTGAAGTTACAGGAGGTTCTATACTGCTAGATGTGGGTGCTGAGACCTGAACTTAGGTCCTCTGCGAGAGCAGACCTTAATGTCAGTACAGAGCAGCAAAAACTTTTAGTGGAGATAAGGGGAGAATGGGAGAGGAATGGGAGAACAAGCTTGATGCCTTTGTAAGGAAATCAGAGTTCTCAAATCACTAGAAAGCTAGATAGAGGTGTTGAGTAAGGGGTTAAGGTTTAACTTCAGGATTTAGTAGTGTTCAAAGAACAGAATACAGCTTTTTACAAATCAAGCTTACAAGGAGAAACCTAGGATAGGTGAAGGAAAACTCTACCTTCCCCAATCCCACAATAACCTGCTCGCTGAAGGGAAATTTTATCCTCTTTCCTGCCTTTTCAAATTCACTTTCTATCTTATTGGTAAGGACAGAAGGTGGGGGGGGGTTGAATTGACAGATTTTCCAGCTGCTCCGGTGGTCATTGGGGATATGTGTGTCATAAGACAGACCCAGGCTCCTGAGAGCATCAAGCCCATCTCAACTAAAATCCTGCTTCCCTCCTCGGCCCTCACTTTTTCTTTGTCAGTCTTCTCTTTAATTTTCTGTAGCCTCTGTCCTGACCCCAGTCAGTGCAGGGTCTGGCCTTCTTCCTCCTCTCCACTCCCCTTCCCTGCTCCTTTCTTTTCTCAGTCTCCCAGAATAGTGTCCATCTCCTTTTTTTTTATCCTTCCCTTTGAGCTAAAAAACTTACTCAAATTTCCCTCATCTTTGTCAGGATTCTAGCCTCCATGTAAAGCTGCCCTGCCCTTCCGCCAAGGCCTTAGGAAGGCATTTTCAGTTCTGTTGTCCTTTGTACCCTACTTTTCTACCAAACTGCTTTCTTACTAGTGACTTGTTAAATAACAAATCAAAGACTGCTTTAGCCCAAGTTTTCCCGTAGTGTTTAATGTTGACAACTCTGTCTTCTCTTCTTTTTGCCTTTTCTTTCATTCTGGTCCTTTTTTCTTTTTGAAAGTGTCACTGTAGCCCAGGATGGCCTTGAATTCGAATTCTCCCACCTTACCTTTTTCTGTTGCCCGGGATGGCCTTGAATTCGAATTCTCCCACCTTACCTTTTTCTGTAGCATTTGATGTTAAACACTTCTCTCTTCCTCTCTCTGTTCTTTACTTTTCCATTTGGTTCCTTTTCTTTTTGAGACAGGGTCTCGTGTAGCCTGGGAGGTCCTAGAATTTAAGGTCGTCCGACTTCAGCCTCAACAGTGCCAGGATTACAGGCATGTGCCACAGCCACCTTTTCAAAGCTCTGTCTGTGAGTTTCTTTCCCTTTATACCAAACTAGGCTGCACATAAGAAAGTCTGGAGAGGGCTGGAGAGATGGCTCAGTGGTTAAGAGCACTTGTTGCTTTTGCAGAGGACCCACCTGGTGGCTCACAACTGTCCTAACTTCCTGGTCCAGGGCATCCAAAGCCTTCCTCAGGCACCTGTGAGCACCAGGCATTCTCCCGTGCACACCTATACCTGTGGTAAAAGCATTCATATACATAAAAGCAACAACAAAATTTTAAGAAAATAATCTGAGAAATTTAAAAAACTCTAGCTGTTCAGGCCATGCTTTAAGCCAGTTAAATCAGAATGCTGAGGGGTATGGCCCAGACAAGTTTTTTTGTTTCATTCCTGGTAAGTGCAATATTCAGCCAAAATGCTTCTCATCCTTGATGGATTCCGTTCAACAACCGCTCTAGCCTTGGTGTGCACTTAGCACTATACTACAGTCTTTGCTGGAACATTTATTTCATTGACCTGTGCCTGAAGCACCTCCAAAATCACCGCATATGAAATTATTGAACTAGTTTACTGTCAGTCTTTCCCCCATGTGGGTCTGAGAGCTCAAATTCAGGTCATCAGTCTAGGCTGCAAATGCTATATTTTCCCCAGCTAGCCCCCGGTGACAGGTATTTTTTTTAATCTTAACATTCTCCCAAATACTTTAACTTAAAATCCGAGTAATCTCCTTTTCTTCCAGCTGTAACGAGTCTCCACACATCAGTTCCTCTGAAATGATGTCATGGCATGTCCCATCTCTGTCCCTGTTGTCATGTGCTGTGTGCTGATTTCTGGCCTAGCTCTGCTCTTTGGTTCTGGGTCTTGCAGCAGCTGTGAGTGAATTCACAGCTGCTGGTGCAGCGCTGTCCTTTCCACTTCCTTGTTCTGAGTCCCTGGAGGAATCCCTGTTGCCTGTGGCTAGTTGTGAAAGACCCTGGTGATCGGCCCCACCTTTTTCTTTTTCCTTACAGCAAGTTATAAACTAAGGAAATGCCTGGTGGTTCTGGCCTTTCAGTTTAAATGTGAAATACTGAAAGACTTGATCCCACTGTCTCTTCAGCCAGCATCCCTCTGTGCTTCCTTGACATTTTCCCCTTTCGTATTCCCTATGGTTTTGAATTAAGAAACTGGATATGGACTAATAATAATCCAAGAAAATAGTTTTCTCAAAAGTAGTGGAAATTCATGTCAGAAAATTGGGAGTTGCTCAACTGTTTGTTTAAAAGAAAGTTAGGGTGGGGTGGTGGGGCTGGAGAGATGATGGCTCAACAGTTCAGAACACTGGCTGCTCTTGTGGAGGACCTGGTTCTGTTCCCAGCACCCACATGACAGCTCACAGCTGTTCCGAGCACCCATTCCGTGGGTCTGAGGCCCTCTTCTGGCTTCTGTGGGCACTGCATGCACATAGTCACAGACGTTTATAGAGGTAAAACATGCACAGAAAATCAGTCTTTGAGGTGAGAAGAATTGTCCTCACTTAGGATACTCATATTTTAATTTAATACCTTGTCTCTGATGCCCCTAGATTTGATTCGAACTATCCGGGACCCAGAAAAGCCCAATACTTTAGAAGAACTTGAAGTGGTGACAGAGAATTGTGTGGAGGTTCAGGAAATAAATGAAGAAGACTGTTTGGTTATTATCAAGTTCACACCAACAGCACCTCATTGCTCTTTGGCAACTCTTATTGGTAAGGGTGTGTGTGTGTGTGTGCATGAATTTTTTTTAATATTTATTTTTATGTGTATGGGTGTTTTATCTGTATATATGTCTGTGCATGCAGTGCCCACAGAGACCAGAAGAGGGTATTAGATTCCCCTGGACTGGAGTCATAGACAGTTGTGAGCTGCCATGTGGGTGCTGGGAATCTAATCCAGGTCCTCTATAAGATCGTCCAGTGCTCTTAATCTCTGAGCCATCTCATGTGAATTATATTTCCTTCCT
>LOJH01006780.1:0-31953 GCA_001685095.1 Ellobius talpinus | reverse complement strand
TATAGAGATCTCTGTGTGATTTTCTTTGGGGCTTGCCAGCTGTGGGGTACTGGGGGGGACAGAAGCCCAACAAGCCAGCTTCTGTGTGATTTTCTTTGGGGCTTGCCAGCTGTGGGGTACTGGGTGGGACAGAAACCCCAATAAGCCAGACCCTCATGTTACACAACCCCCAGGAATTTATCTCCTTTTGTCATTCTACCTTCCTGGCCCTGAACTACAGCTGTTCACTACCACACACAGAGTTATTTTAAATCATGATTCTGGGAGTTTAAAAACATGTCCTCATCACTGCAAGGCAAACTCTTTACTGACTGAAATATTTCCAAAGCCTGCAAAATTTATTATAATGTGCTTATTAGTCTGTGTTTTGCAGTCCAGGGGATCAAGTCCAGGGCCTCATGTATACTAGGTATCACAAAGCCATACACCCAACCCCTTGCTGTGGTGTGTTTTTTTTTTGAAGGCTGTAATAGAGACATGCAACCTTTACATTGTATTTCAGCAGAAGATCTACATCAATTAGCCTTTGATGCATGATAAGCCCTTCCAAAATGTAATGGCCAGAAATAATAGTTGTCTATATTTGATTCAGAAGATGGCAGTTCAGATGGAAATCAAGTGCTGCACTCTTCCAGGTTGTCCACTGCTCACTACTCAGGCTGCAGTGAACTCTGTACTCTATTAGCTGGAGCTGCTGGTCAAGCTGAATTCAACACTCATTTCCCAACCCATTCTTTTCCATGTAGCCTCCTCCCTGTGGCTGCTTCAGGACCATCCACATCCTTGCAGATGGCACATGCATTAACACTTAACAAAGTACAAGCTTTACCTGTTTTGGCTTCTATCAGGTTATCAGGTTCCTCATATCTCATTAGCTACATAAGTTTTCTAGCTGAATCTGGACTAAGAAATGAAGAACTTAACTCTGTCTCTTGATGGGAAGATTGCAAAGCTGTATCACAAAAGAATGTGCATACAAAAAGGCATGATCATGCAGGTTTGTGCAAACAATCCTGCATATTTTATCCTCCCATCATCAAACAGACTTTATTTCCACATGTAAAATAATGGTCTCAATTCTATGAAAGTCTTCCCATGAGGATGATATGCCTGACATGTCTTCATCCCAGTCAATTCCCAATTTAGTTGTTTATTTGTGTACAATTCGGTTTTGAATCTTAATTCAAAGTGTTGTGTACTAAAGTTTTCTAGCTCCTGCCAATCCATCCAACATACAATAGAAAGAAGGTACTTGTAATGGTAATAGACGCTTCCAACCAGGAAGGACAGAATTGCACAGCTTCTGTGAGATCCTCTTAGGGCAATATTAACAAAGACTTCTCCTTTTTGAGCAAGCACCATCCTTAATTAGGACTCAATTCTAGCCCCAAACTTGGTTCCCAGTTCATTATTCTTGTACTCTTGCCATGCCCTCTTAAAGCTTGAGGTTTTTTCAATAGAATGTAGGGCCTGACTGATGCTCTTTGGTGGTAAGCAGTTTCATATCTTTATAGCAAAAGCAGGCATCACCTTGACAACAATTGTTGAATGCGCTAATAAAGTATAATCAAGTACACTCCTTATTTCCCAAATCTACACCCCAAACTTCTATGAAAATCATGCTAGGCAGACTGAGACAATGCCCTTAAAATTATTAAAGCCTCACTAATTGAAAGAGTGTACTAGGTACCATCTTAACTCTATCAGAGGGTTTTAAAATGAACCTTGAAGACAATAGGCCACCCTAAAAATGCATCTTCATTCCTAAAGGCATGTTGTAGGCTTGACTGGAGGGTCTGGAGATGAAGCAGTTTCAGTTTCTAATCCAGAAAAGTTGTAATTGCAATATATTTCTAAATTCAGCTTGCCAAACAGTTCCTTCTTTAGCATGTCTTTCTCTCAACTGTAGCTAGCCAAAAGCCAACAGACACTTTCACCATTTGGTCATAAAATCTTAGCCCTGTCTGTCAGTTTACTGGGGACAGTTTCGTGCTTTTTTTTACAGTTTTCTCGATTGTTTGCAACTATATAACAAGAATTATCATCTTCCCAGCCTGAGATTACTCTCGCCTTGCCACTTCACCTCTAACAGATTCTTTTGCTATTTTTCCCCCAATTTAGACTAGAAGTTGCTTGTATATTTTCAGCTTCGTCATATCTTATCCTAAAACCATCTTTTAAAGCTTTGTAACAACAGCCTCTCTTTTCTGGTATTACCTTCTAAACTGCTAAGCTCTGCTACATAAAACATTCCATGAAATGAGAAATTGGATGGAAACTTAACTAAGCATTTACTTGTTTTTTAGAGTTTTAACCATACTTTCATATTCTTGTTGGACAGTTGTATGAATCAGGTAAGACTGATTGCTACTCTGTCTAGGTGGCCTCCACTGGAAATCTGGAGCTCTAGTGGCGTGGGACCACCACTTCTTTCAGAGTGATCTTTGTCTTCAACTAAGCAAATGCAGCTTGTTTACAAGAACAACAGCATCTAAACCCAGAGGGGATAAGGCCCAGTATCCAACCCTTTTCAAGGATCTATTTGCATATTTGCTCATGTCCTACTGATCAGGTAAATTTCTACCCACTTATTCAAGCCCATCGTCAAGAGGTATAGAATATAAGCATATCTAGTTAGGTGTATCAACCAAGACAAGGGGGTGTGTCTATAAAAAGGAGAAATATTGTCTCTGTCATAGAAAACAGTCTACCACCAGAAAATGCACAGTGGCTGATAAACTACATGTAGTCAAATCATTTTTCCTGAAGATAAGTCAGAAAGAGAGCCTACGGCATGTACGTGGGTAGAGATGGTATGACAGGTAACTATGTATGCAACCCACAGACTCATGTGTTTGAATGCTTGGCACATAGGGAGTGGCAATATTAGGAGGTATGGCCTTGTTAGAGTAGGAGAGGCCTTATTGGAGCAAGTGTCTTACTGTAGAGGCCGGCTTTGAGGTCTCATAAATGCTCAAGCCCTGGCCAGTTTGCTTCTGTTGCCTAAAGATCAAGATGTAGAACTCTCAGCTCCTTCTCCAGCACCATGTTTGCCTGCATGCTGCCGTGCTTCTCCTCATAAAAAATAATGAACTAGACCTCTGAAACTATACGCCAGTCCCAATTAAATGTTTTCCTTTATAAGAGTTCCCATGCCTCTTCACAACAATAGAAACCCTAACGAAGACAGAAGGACCTAGGGTTTGAAGCTTTGTTGATTAATAATCACATCTCAAATTCTATGTGGACATCACTAGAGATTGTCCTGCAGAGGTAAGACTGAATTGAGGGATCAGCTGACAGAATGGAGGCTCATAGAACAGCTAAATGCAGTGATTTAAGGCCCTGTGCTATAAACTTTCTAACTAATCAAATAATCAGACCAGAAGCAATGTCAACATTCCATTGAAAGAAAAGTGAAGCTGTATATGCAAAAATGTCAACCTAAAATTTAATAAATACATGTGAGAAAATGAAAGTAAATTAACTTAAGGGTAATTAAAAACAAAATTATAGTTTCCCTTGATGTCCTTAACATATCAAAATTATAGCAAAGAGGTGTAGCTGTAGCAGTGTCTCGGGTCACTTTAGCCCCTGTTTGCTGTGCCATACTTTTCTTCTAGTTATATCCCAGGAGTTTCAGGAATTTGCTCATCATTCATATGGAAATCCTCGAGAACCAGGATAGCTGAAAGCCAAATACAGGCCTATAATGCAACAATAACATGATGAAAATAACTTGTTATTGTTTCGCTTTGAAATGCTGCAAGAATACAAGTGGGCTTTACTTTCACATGCATTATTTCTATATAATAAATATAAAAGAAATCCATTAATAATGTTAGCTACCTTTGTCATTTGGATTCTGATATTCCAATATTATTAATTTTTCGTTTTAAATTTTGTTATAAAATTAAAGCAGAAATCCTTTTTAAAATGACAATTACTAAGATATCAACTAATTCACTGTTTAGTAATAATTTGCTCCAGGTATCTTATTCCAAAGGCACACACACACACACACACAAAAAAAAAACAAGAGTGCTCTTAATGTTGTTTAAGTAACACTCTCTCTGACTAGATAGGTAAAGTCTTCTTGCAGGAACATGCCCTGTTTTTGTTATTGTTGCTGTTTTTTGTATGTTTGCTCTGTTTTTGCCTAACACTTTTCTAGTACAGTAAGCATAGACATATACAGAGACATTTTTCAGGGTTGCAGATGGGTATGAAAAATTTACCAAATAGAAATAACAAAATTATAGCCATGACTTACCAAGAAAAGTGACTGATAGATATCAGAGTGAGCAGTTAAAGTGAGTTGGCATTTCAAGAGTTAATGTGGCTGCTGTCCTTGAAGAATTTGCAAATCTAGATGAGATAAGGCAAATAATACTGATGAAATCAAGAGCTTGAGTTTGGTCTCACTATACAAATACAGAAGTGAACTGGGTAGGAATATATTTGCTGGAGATAAGGGTCTCAGCTCTTTTCACACTTTCTGGAGAGTTTATTTTGGCTTTGCACAAATCTCTACATAAATTTAAAATCAAATATCCCTCCTACTGTATTTCCTGCTTTAGCCATTCTTTCCAGAAAGTGGAAAATGAGGTAGAGAAAAAGTGGATCATATAGCATGTTTCTTAGTATATCCTTAGAAGCTGTTTCATCACAGCTCTGTTAACATTCAAGAGGTGCAGCACAGAAAGTAAACATTTAGATGGAGAGGTTGCAAGGCAGAGCTCGTGCAAGAATTTCTATGTTGGCAAATGTACTAAGAACCATTTTAAATGAACTCAAATGAAAAAGAAAGAATTTCTGAGTACCAGGAATTTCACAACATCTGGAAGCACAGTATCAGACAAGTAAACAAGTTATCAACAGCTGACAGTGTCTTCCAGGTATACTGCAGTTCCATACTTCCGAACTCAGTTTTGATTTATCCAGTTTGTTTACTGCTGACTGACAAGTCCTGGGGAAATTGATGGGAAATACAATGCTAACTCAGTCAATCTGTGCTAAACTTCCAGGCTGAGAAGAGGTAGTTCCAGCCACCAGTAGAGCCAGTCATCAGGATTTGTCATAGAAAAACTGTGTCTTAATTCTGAGTCCACAGTCCTTCTAAATCAGTGGTTTGCAACTTCTGGGTCATGCCCAATTGTGGGTCAAATGACCTTTTCACAGGGGTTACCTTAGCCTATCAGAAAACACAGATATCTACATTATGATCCATAACAATAGCAAAATTGCAGTTATGAAGTAGTAACAAAAATAATTTTATGGTTGGGTGTTATCACAACATGAGGAACTGTATTGAAGGGATGCAGCATTAGGAAGTTTGTGAACAGCATCCTAGACTGTCAAGGAGACTTCCTGTTTTCAGGTTGCTTGCTATGCCATATTTGTCTCTCTGAGTCTGGGTTATCTCACTCAGGGAGATTTAGTTCCACTCATTTACCCGCAAATTTCCTGATTTCATATTTTAAATGGATGTTTAGTCTATTCCAATAGGTAAAATTTACCACATTTTCTTTGTCCATTCATCTGTTGAGGGACTTCTATTGTTGTTTCCAATTTCTGGCTACTGTGAATAGAATAACCATGGTTGAGAATGTCTCTGCATAGGATGAAGTATTCTTTGCATTTATGCCCAAGGATGGTATAACTGGATCTGGAGGTAGATTGATTCTCATCTTCCTGAGAAACCACATTGATTTCTATAGTGGCTTTCTATAGTTTGCATCCCCACAAGTAACAGATGAGTGTTCTCCTTACCCCACATCCTCATCAGCACGAGTTGTCATTTGTTTTATTCATCTTAATGAAGTGAGAGTTGTAAGATGAGTTCCCAAAGTAGTTTTGATTTGTGTTTTCCAGATTACTAAGGATGTTGAACATGTCTTTAGGTGTTTCTAAGCTATTTGAGTTTCCTCTTTTGAGAATTCTCTATTTAGATCTGCACCCAATTTTTAAAACTGTGTGATTTGTTTTATTGATATATAGTTTCTTGAGTTCTTTATCTATTTTGAATATTAACCCTCTGTTACATGTGTAGTTGTTTTTAAAAAGCTTCCCATTGTGCGTGTTGCTATTTTGTGCAAATAGTGGTGGCCTTTGCCAAATGGAAGCTTTTCAGTTTCCTAGGGTCCTATTTATTCATTGTTGATATTAGTGATTGTAGTAACAGTGCTCTGTTCCGAAAGTCTTTTCCTGTGCTAATGAGTTCAAGGATACTCCCTAATTCTCTTCTAATTAGGTTCAGTGCATCTGATTTTATGTTGATGTGTTTGATCTACTTGGAGTTAGTTTTTTGCAGAGTGATAAATATGGATTTATTTGAATTCTTCTGTATCCAGGTTGACCAGCACCATTTGTTGAAGGCACTATCTTTTTACCAGTGTGTATATCTGACTTCTTTACGGAATCCGATCAAATCCAAGTATCCATATATGTGTGGGTTTATGTCCAGGTGTTCAGTTTGACTCCATTGATTGATGTGTCTGTTTTTGTGCTAATACCATGCTATTTTTATTACTGTAGCTCTGTAGTAGTATTTGAGGTCAGGAATGGTGATATCTCTTGCAGTTCTTTTACTATTCAGAATCATTTCAGTTATCCTCGTTTTTTTTGGGTGTGTGTGTGTTTCAATATAAAGCTTAAGGTTGCCCTTTCAAGATCTGTGAAGAATTGTGTTGAAATTTTGATGGGAACTACATTGAATCTGCAAATTGCTTTTGATAGGATGGCCATTGTGGCTATGCTAATTCTATTGACCCATTTGCATGGCAGATCTTTCAATATCCTGATATCTTTGAAATTTCTTTCTCCAAAGACTTGAAGTTTTTTTTTTTATCATACTGGTCTTTCACTTGCTTACTGTTGCTAAGCAAGATATTTTGTTATTTGCAGCTATTGTGGAAGGTGGTATTTCCCTGATTTCTTTCTCAGTCCATTCATTATTTGTATATAAGAAGGCTACTGATTTTTGTGACTTAATTTTGTATCCAGCTAGTTTATTGAAAGTGTTTACCAGTTGTATGTGTTTCTGGGAGAGTTTTCAGGGTACCTTACATAAACTAACATATCATCTGCAAATAAAGATACCCTGACTTCTTGCTCTCCAATTTGTGTCCCCTTGGTGCATTTCAGTTGCCTTATTGCTCTAGCTAGAACTTCAAGTACTATATTGAATAGCGTTGGAGAGAGTCGATAAGGTTGCCTTGTTCCTGATTTTAGTGGAATTCCTTTGAATTTTTCTCCATTTAAGTGAATGTTGGCTATGGATTTGCTATAAATTGCCTTTATTATGTTAAGGTATGCACCTTGTCTCCCTAATCATTCCAGACCTACACATAAAATGGGTTGAATTTTTGTCAAACGTCTTTTCTGACTCCAGTGAGATTATCATGTGTGGATTTTGTCTTTCAGTTTCTTTATTGATGGATTATATTTATGGATTTGCATATATTGAACCATTCTGCATCTCTGAGACGAAGCCTACTTGATCATGGTAGATGATCTTTTTGATGTGTTCTTGTATTCAATTTCTAAATATTTTATGATAATTTTTGCATCTATGTTTGTAAGGGAAACTGGCCTATAATTCTATTTCTTTATTGGGTCTTATGTGGTTTGGGTATCAGTATTACTGAGGCTCCACAAAATTAACTGGGAAAATGTTCATTCTGTTTCTATTTTGTAGAATAATTTGAAGAGTGCTGGAATTAACTCTTCTTTGACAATCTGATAGACTTCTGTGCTTCCCCATCCCCCCTTTTTTGGTGGTGGTGGTTTTATTTGTTTCAGTTGGAAGATTTTAATGACTGTTTCTATTATGCTAGGGATTATAGATTTGTTTAAATTGCTTATCTGATCTTGATTTATATTTTATGATTGGTATATATCAAGAAAATCTTCCATTTCTGTAGCATGATTAATAAGAACCCAGAGACAGATATTGGGGTTCAACCTGAAGGTCAGAAAAGAAAAAACAGCTAGTCACTGGCTCTTGCCTCTACTTTAATCCAAAATGTCAATTCTGTTCCAAGAATTCTCAGAATAAGACTGTGTCTGAGAGCTGTCTCTTACCATAGTATATTCCTCTCTAGGGCTGGGATTAAAGGCATGCACTACTACTGCAGGGTTTCTATGGCAAACTAGTGTGGCTACTGAGATTAAAGCTGTGTGTCACCACTGTAAGGTCTGCAAGGCTGGGCAGTGGGGCAATTTTATTCTCTGATCTTCAGGCAAGCTTTATTTTATGTTTTCCAATTTGATGGAGCCCATGTTTTAAAGTATGTTCTTAGGATTCTCTGTCTTTCCTTAGTGTCTGTTGCTATGCCTACCCTTTCATCTGTAGTCTTGTTAATTTGGATATTCACTCTCCACCTTTTAGTTTTTTGTGTTGGTTTGTTTGTTTTTGTTTTGCTTTGTTTTTTGGTTTTTCAAGACAAGGTTTCTCTATGAAACAATCCTGGTTGTCCTGAAACTCATTTTGTAGACCAGGCTGGCCTTGAACTCAAAGAGATCTTCCTACCTCTACCTCCCTGAGTGCTGAGATTAAAGATGTGTGCACCACTGACTGGTTAATTTTGATAAGGATTTATTAATCTTATTAATTTTCTCAAAGAAGCAAGTTTGTTCTATTGATTCTTTGTATTGCATCTGTTTTGTTTCATTTCTAATTTGTTGAGTTCAGCCTTGAATTTGATTGTTTCTTCCCACCTACTCCTTTTGGGTGTGATTTCTTTTTGTTCTATAGCTCTTATGTATGCTGTTGAGTTCTGAGTATGAGATATCTCTATTTTTTGTTGTTGTTATTTATGTAGATACTAAGTGCTATCAGCTTGCTCCTTAGAACCTCCTAAACATGTCCTGCATGTTTGGGTATGCTGTATATTCATTTTCATTTAATTCTAGAATGTCTTTATTTTCTTTCTTAATTTCTGTATTGATCCATTTTTCCTACAGTAGTGAGTTGTCCAGTTTCCATGAGTTTGCAAACTTTCTGTTTTTTCTGTTATTGTTGGTATCCAGGTTCAATTCATGGTGGTCAGATGGGATGCAGGATGTTATTTCAATTTTGTTGCATGTGTTGAGACTTGCTTTCTGTCTGAGTATGTGGTCAGTTTTCACAAAAGTTCCCTGAAGTGCTGAAAAGAAGGTGTATCTTTTGTATTTGGGTGAAATGTTCTGTAAATATTTGTTAGGTCTATTTGTTTTATAACATCAGTTAGCCCCAGCATTTCTATGCTGAATTTTTGTCTGAATGGCCAGTTTTTGGACAACAATGAGGTTTCGAAGTCTTCCACTGTCAGTGGGAGTCAATATGGAATTTAAGCAGCGCTGCTTTTATAAAATTGGGTACCCTTGTGTTTGGTGCATAGATGTTAACAATTGGTGGATTTTACCATTCATGAGTATGTAGTGTCCTTCTCTATCTCTTCTAATTAGTTTTGGTTTGAATCTATTTTGTCGTATATTAAAATGGCTATGCCAACTTGTTTCTTATGTTCATTTTCTTGAAATATAATTTTCTGTCTTCTTACCTTGAGGTGATGTCTATTGTTGATGTTAAAGTGTACTTCTTGGATGCAGCAGAAGGATTAATCCTGTTTTCTCATCCATCCTATTAGTCTGTGTCTTTTTCTTGAGGAATTGAGATTACAGATTTCGAGAGATATTAATGAGCAGTGTTTGTTCATTCTCTTAATTTTATTAGAGTGGTGTATGTATGTGTTTCCACTCTTTTGATGTGCCGATTTGGGATTTGTTCCTTGTTATTTCTTAGGTGTGGTTAATCTCTTTAGGTTTAAGTTTTCCTTCTAGCACATCTGGACTGGATTTGTAGATTGATATGATATTGCTTAATTTTTTTGTATTTTAGTCATAGACTGTCTTATTCTCTCCATCTATTATGATTGAAAGTTTTTCTGGGTATAGTAGTCTGGGCAGGCATCTGTGGTACCTTAAAGTTGATAGCACATCTGTTCAGACCCTTCTGGCTTTTAGAGTCTTCATTGAGAAGTCAGGTGTAATTCTAATGGGTCTACCTTAATGTTTTTTTCTCCTGACAGCTTTTAATCCTTCTTTGTTCTGTATATTTACTGTTTTGATGATATGTGCCAGGGAAGTTTCTTTTCTAGTATAGTCTATTAGGTATTCTCTATGCTTATTGTACCTTAATAAGCATCTTCTTTTTTTAGGATAGGAAAATTTTCTTCTCTTACTTTTTTTGAAAGTATTTTATGTGCCTTTAATTCATATTTCTTTTCTTCTGTTCCTGTCTCTATTCCTATTATTCTTAGATTTGGTCTTTTCATATTGTTCCAAATTTTTTAGATATTTTGTGCCAGAATTTTTTTTTGATTTAACATTTTCTTTGATTGAAGTATCCATTTCTCCTATTGTTTCTTCAATGTCTGAGATTCACTCATCCATCATTTGTATTTTTTTTGTATTTTTCTGTTGAGACTTGCTTCTGAGCTTCTTGTTTGAGTTCCTATTTTTTCCAGATTTCATCCAATTTGGGTTTTTTATTGTTTCTATTTCTACTTTCAAGTTATGAACTATTTTTATTTGTCCCCTTCCACTCTTTGTGTTTTCATTGATTTTTTAAAGGAATTTACTCATTTTCTCTTTAAAGACCTTGAACATACTACTAATGGCTATTTTAAACTCTTCCCTGTACTGCAATTCTTAAAGCCTACTGTGATAGGGTTGCTGGGCTGTAAGTAGAGACATATTGTCTTGGCTGATATTAATGTATTTTTACATTAGCATCTAGGCATCTAGTTGGGGATGGTTGCAATTCTAGGTACTGATACCTCGTCTTGTCCATGCTGGGTATTTTCTTGTTTTCTGTTTCCCTCTCTGGTTCTTAGGAGGTGGTGTGTGTTGCCTGGTAGAAAATTCTTCTGGGATCCTGATAGACGTAGCCACTGGGGTTTCTGGATAAAATGTATTCTTAGGTATTGAAAGCTGGCATTTAGGAATGTGGATGGGTGTCGAGGGGCTACACAGAAGAGAGGAAGGTAGAGTGTTCCACCAGGGTCTACTTCGTCTTCTGAGAGTTGAGGCAGAGAGTGAGGAGAGGCCACAGATAGTCTGCTACAGAGCCTGGGATGAGTCTGGAGGATTGGATTTTGAGGTGAAGAGGGAGAGTAAGTATCTGAAGCTCAGCTGACTGCTCTGCTGGCCTACTGGCTCCTCTGGCAGGCATGGCTGAAGGTTTCCAAGGGACTTCTGGGATAAGGTAATGTTGTGGGGGGAGGGAGGAATGCTGGAGGGGATGTCTGTATGATCTGTGGAGAAAGGGCAGAGAGGAAGGGGTGGCTTCAGCAGAGCTGGAGGTGGGACTAGAGGAGTTGAAGGAGATGAAGATCTGCACGTGGCCTATCGCTTCCCTGGCAGGAGTGGTAATATTTGTACTGCAATTGCTCCTTGAGTTGCTGACTTGGGTTTCATAAAAATGATTGTTAAATTAATTTTTGCTTGGAATTATTACAGCATTTCATACAAATTCTGAAATGGTCCAAACAGAGTTCTTCCATTTTGTATTTGTGATGTGACATTCTCAGAACTGATGATTACAAAATCAAAGGATCGATCTACATTTTAAAAATTGAAAATGCCATCCATCCAGATTTAATTCATTTTTTTAAAAGTTTTTTTAATGTTATACATTGGGCAGTTGCATATCTGAGCTCCAAGATTTTAATTCTCTATGTAAAAGTAAGCAAGTGCATCCATCTCATTAGTTTTCAGGGGCAAAATTATGCATCTATGAAAACTAATAAGTCTGTTTATGATTTTTCAGTAAAGTCATATACTTGTTTTACGTACCTGTGTAGCAAGAGTTGTGAGGAATCCTTGACATGGTAGAGTCATGGATTTAAAGTTTATGGCTCAGGAAACCCTGATTTTTTTTGGTTTTCTTTTTGTTTTTATTTTGCTGCTCTAGATAGAGTTTCTCTAAGTAAGCCTGACTGTCCCGGAACTATTTATGTTGGCTTTGAACTCAGAGACCCACATGCCTTTGTCTCTAGAGTGCTGGAATCAAAAGCGTGTGCCACCACTGCCTGGAAAGGAAACCTGATTTTGAACTATGACATTGTTCCCAAGACTTAAAATGCAGCAGATATTTAGATAACTCTATTGAAAGCCAAGGTGACTTGCAAAATGACTGACTAATACAAAAGATGACACTGAAACTTCTACTTCCATTTTTTATTGTACTTCTTTTAAAATCCACATTTACTTACTAATAAAGTACACATAGTAGTTCCATAAATAAAATAAATGTTTATAATTAGAAATTCATACTGAATAAATAAAAATCATCAAAAATTGAAATCCTGTTTTAGGAAAGTATGCAGTGAGGCCCAGCCCAAACAAAGAGCCCCTATCTATCACAGATGCTTTCTGCAAGCTTTGTGAAGGTGTAAATGTATTTATGGGTAATAGGATCCTCCTTGCCCAACACTATTCCTAACATGATTTTGGTTAAATATTTGGTAAATGAATGAAATGATCAATCAATCAATCCATTAAAAATGGCCTAAATCAAAATAGACATAGACACTGCATTTTTAAGTATTCATCACAGTTGTATTAAAGAGACCCAGAATTTAGAAGTGACAAATGAATGGCAGTGAGGAAGACAACTCAGCAATGTGGACTGGGGACCTCCTGACACATGTTATATGGATACAAACTTATGGTAGATGGAATAAATGAAGCAAAACAACACATACTTCTTGTGATTGTTATGATCAAGAGACTGTTTTATTTGATTTTGGTATTATAATATAATTACAACATTTCTCCCTTCTGTTTTCTCCCTGCAACACCCTCTTTTGGCACTCCCTATCCTCCTTTAAATGAATGGCCTGCATTTTAAAATAGTGATGAGTTGGCTCTATCATGACACAGGGATTTATAAACACACCGATCTCAGTAAAAGCCGTATAACCACAAAGGCTTAGGATATACAGGCCCCAAATCCAATGAGGACCTCATAATTAGAGGCAGGCTCAGAGAAGAAGGTCATGTGAAAAGAGAAGTGGATACAGATTGAAGTGATTTCCTCTACCGCTGGCGGAGAGCTAAGCAGTTGGGAACTGGACTGGAAGACAGATTCTTCCTTAGGGCTTTAACATAAAGGATTACTGTGGCGATATTTGCTCTTGGGCTTCTAGCCCCTGTGACCCCGAGAGTGCAAACTCCTGAAGATTTTAATTACCAACTTGTGGTAACAGAGTATGACAGCCTTAGGAATTATTTCCTTCCCATAAGTTAAACCCTAACTCCATTGACTCAGCCAGCTTCATGATGAAGGACCTGAATGAAGGTCCTTCTCCATTGGTTGTTGTAAAAAAAAAAAAAAAACCCAACACACACGATACAGAGAGGAAGTTTCATTGAGGCCCCTGACCTCTACAGAGCCTTCTGCCCCCTCTGGGCTGAAGTTCACAGCTAGGGAACTTATGTAATAAGAAAAGGTTCTCAAAAGGTCTAACATGTAGGTATGTCCCCAAGAATTCATGATGTAACCCGAAACTCTGCTCTTAAAGTGTTTATAAGGATAAGCTTCTGATTCCATCTGTGAACTAGTTTTAGCCAGTTCCTCACAAGGATCACAAGACATTATTGTTTTATTTAGACACCTGATCTTCCTTCTGGTAAGGGACAAAACAAGAAATGAAGTGTGTGTGTGTGTGTGTGTGTGTGTGTGTGTGTGTGTGTCAATGCTTGACATCACTAAGCTCTCATTACGTGTATATATCTACATAAGTAAAAACATAGTTCAAGTGTGTCAATCAGATTTATAAAGGCTTTAGAAAAACATTCAAATTTGCTCTTAGTTAAGACAAACAATTTTGTCTGTCATTCATCTCTTTGATTATCCTAGGCCAACAAAATAATTTACTTAGTCAATTGATTATTTAAATGTCTTCCAAATACTTAGGATATAATAGCTTATCTCTAACCATGGGTACATTCAAGAATTGCTAAGCCTGTATTTCTAGATTTAAAAGGTAATTTATTACTCAGGCTTTTTGACCTCTCCTCATCCTCTTATATGTTGTTATTCTTGCTGTTGTGATTGAGGCTGGACAGACCTTGAGCTTATTTGTCACTTGCTTTCTTTGATATCAATTCAGATATGCACCATAAGCACCAGGACTATGTAGCCTTAATTGGGTTTCACTGCCTATAAAAACTCAAAGAGAATTCTGTGATGGGTAGCACTAATCACTAACTCACCAGGGTGTGGAGTCACCCAGGAGATGGGCCAATGGGCGTGCTCGTGGGGTTGTATTGATTGTGTTGAGGTGGGAGAAGTTTTGCAGTGTGAGTAGCACCATTCTCCTGACTGTGGTCCTGGACTATATAAGTAAAGAAAACATTCCTTGTCTCTACTTGTTCATTGTGATGCCATGTAGTCAGCTGATGGGATTGCCTGTCTTACCTTCCTACCTGACTTGCCATGAACTTTGGGCTAAAACAAACTCTTTCTCCCTTACATTGGTCTCATTAGAGTAGTTCATCACAGCAGCAGGAAGAGAAAGAAGACAGGTACACACCCAGGTAAATGACTTTCAGTCTGTAAGGGAGAAGATAGAAAAAGAAATAAGAAGGTCTTATTTATTACTGAGATTGACTTGGGGTGAAGAAAATCTCTAGTAGTCACTTCAGCTTAGAGCCATCTAACATTATGAAGCACCTCTTACTAGACAAGCTAGAACTGATAACATACAACCATGCTACCCTGAAGTAAAACTTTATAAAACACACTGAGAAAGAAGGGAAGTGTGGACAGGAAGGAATACCAAGGTCTTTACATGGTGCTTGAATTCTACTCTCAAAGGACAGGCCAGTTGTACCTACAGGGTCCAGGGCACCTCCTTTTTGTAATTCATTTTGAAATTTCTAATTAAGAAGCACATCTTTAGGTGTTTTACTTCACCCGTGAATTAACAGTATATGACAAATGTGTTATAAAACCAAAATGTATGTTGTATAGAAAGCCCAGTACAAGGGATAATTTAAGAAAAGCACTAGAGAGCATAACAGAATTGTGACTTTAAGACACTGAAGTTCTTAAGAAGGTGGTGGTGATGTCATGGCTGATAGAATTCTCAAGAGAGGCTTTGGTGTCAGCTCCAGTCCCCTCAGGAGCAGGTAGGTAGACTCTAGGGACAACATGCTATAGAGTTCTTAGAATAAGTCCCAGGAACCGTATTGTAGGAATATGCTTCAAACATAGCCTATCTAGTTCAATGATTTTGGCGGGGCTTATTTGTCTACATATATTTTTTAATCAGTCTTAACTGACAGTATGGAAAAAATCTGTATGAAGAGGTAATGTGAGAAAGTTGTGGAGCAAA
Organism: Ellobius talpinus; assembly: GCA_001685095.1. Classification (NCBI taxonomy): domain Eukaryota; kingdom Metazoa; phylum Chordata; class Mammalia; order Rodentia; family Cricetidae; genus Ellobius; species Ellobius talpinus. The sequence goes on along the minus strand of LOJH01006780.1, from coordinate 16,564 downwards.
GAGAATATTCAAAAACAAAAGACAGAAAAGAGGCCATTTCAACACCCAAAGTTGGTACTGATAAACATATGCTTTGAATTCTTGTACCCAAATATATATTTCAATATTCTTCATCACAAGATAGTGTGGAATTTGGAATAAAGCCTGTGGCTTTATAAGGAGAAGAGGACATTACATGAGGACACCTAGTGCCTCTTTGTATACAGCATCCTAGTCACTCCAGGAACCTGCAGTATCCCCTACTACCTCAGCACGTAACCATCCCATCTTAAACGTCAGTCTTCATAGTTTGATCCTCCCCCCAAAAAAGCGAATCCTTTTTATGAGTTATCCACTCATCTAGAATAATAGGAAACAGACATAAAAACAATATGTACACTCATATGTTGAGTTCAAAAAAGTCAGTTCAAGGAAGTGAGTGGTAGCCTCAATTTTCTGTAGATAGCATAGAAGGATTGTAGAAGGTAGAAGGTAATGGCTAAAGAAATACACAAAACAGCTTATGATGTATATGCTAAATTCTGCTCTCAGTAGAGCTGATTAGCCAGGACAAACATACCTCTCTCAGGATCCAATGCATCACAGGAAAGCATTGGAGAAGGAACAACCTCTAAGGTAGGGAGGCATAGTGCATGAAAACTTTCCACTTCCATCATTTCTTTCTCTAATGGTCATACAAAATAATAGACAGATATCTACTAGTTCTCTATTATATATATATATATAATACATATATATGTGTGTCTATTTATACATGTATGCATATATCTCATATTACATAGAGAAATTATAGATCCACATGTCCACATGTCCACTGTTTCTGTAAATGAAAACATTTTAAACCTTAGGAAACTGTTTCCAAACCACTTCACTTTCTTTGGTACAATTAAATTAAATAACATTTGTAAAGCATCTGTCACAAACTAGGTGTTTAATAAATCATGAGAACAAGTATATTACAATATTATATAGTGCCTACAGAAGGAGATGGGGAATGCTCTTAAGACCACTAGCTAAAGAAAGAGACCGAAAGAGAACCTGGGAAATTTTTTACATGCCTTCTCAGCTAACTTCTGTAATGCAAAGCCATAGGTTCCCTTCTGATTAGCTTCAGCTTAACCAAGTGAGCCTACAGGGGGCAGGTGTATGAAACTTTCAAAGAATAAAATTGTGATTTAAAAGAGAAGAAAAATTTGACTTAAATTAATGTATCGTACTTCACAGATGAGTTGGGTTTCTGGTAAAAATAGAAAGCAAATATCCCAAATTAATTAAGCTTCAAAATTCCAGTGTTAGGCATGTGTTTTGAATATGAATTCATAAACACACACACACACACATTTGAGAGTGGATATCTTGTAGTCCTTCAGTATTTCTTCCAGATATTATCTGAAAAGTCTTTCTCAGGAAGAGAAATTTGTCATTTAAAATAGTGTGCAGAGGATAACCATGGCAGGTCATGCTTGATCAATAAACTCAGAAATTGCTGTGTCTTTGAGTAGTTCAGCTTTTAGACTAATTCTGAACATTATTGAAATGCCATTTCAGTGTTAATGAACCAAGACCGGCAATTAAGACTTAGTTACCATAAGATCAAGTGAATAGGTACTTACCAAGGGTTCGTATTATAAGCTTGCTCAATAAATCACAGCTAAGAAGTTCATAATAAAAGCATTCATCTTATAAAGAAACTTGCTTGGACACAGTGCTCGGAGAAGAAAAGCACTGACTTGGTGAAGGTAAAGCAGAGAACACAGTTTCATTGAGGGAATGTCACCAAACACTCTAAAATTATGCACAAAAAATATTTGGAGGAAACTTCACATAACTTTTCTTTTCAATTTTGAGAGCAGATGAAAGACATTTATAACACTAAAGCAATTGCTGTCACCTGATCTGTGAACTCTGTCATTTCCAAGATCTACACAAATGTGGTGTCATGAGACCTGATTTCTGGATCTTTAGCAAATATAGGTGACAGAAGAAATGAAGCTTCAGCGAAAGAAGTGAAAGCTTAATGGGAACAACAGTTACCAGACCCGGCGGATGAAGAGGGAAGGTGCAGGCAGGGTGGGAGCATGGGGGAAGGGGGAGTAGAACTGTGACATTTGCTGATGAACCATATGTGCGTGGTTTGAAAGACATGACTGAATTGTTTTTGGTGCGGTATTATTCTGACATTTAGAATGAGGCAATTTTCCATTTCCATTAATGTACTGCCAAATAGAAGGGGAACTGTCGCGAATTAAAGACTAAAGAAAGCTGTTCCTCAAAGTTGTATTAAATCATTGCTGATGAACTCATTAAGAGCAAATTAGCAAGGTAAATGGTACCAGGAGTATCCAGCAAGAAGACCCAAGTGCACTGAGACACCTTCACTGTTTCTAAACGGTCCAACTTACATTAAACAAATCCAGGGCAAGGAACCAAAGTGGGAAACCTTTTCCTTTTTGTCTCTTTACATCTCTCAGTATCTTTAGCAATGTCTCCAGGTTGCCTCAGAGGAAGGAAAAAATGTAACATGGTATCTCAAGGAGCCTTCAGAACAGCTAGAGGTCATCAGGAGAAATTCCTCCAATCTATCTTATTTTTCAAAGACAAAAACTAATCTTTTGCTTGCAACAGTCTGTTTCTTTTCTTCACTTGAAGTTGGATAGATGTGATATATTTTTGCTTTCTCATATAAAAGTTGATGTCTTCAGATCCCTCTAACAGATTGCACCATTCAGAGGACCTGTGATGTTTGAATGAGAATGGCCCCATAGGCTCATTATGTGCATGTTTGCTTCCCAGTTGGTGGAACTGTTTTGGAATGATTAGGAGTAGCTTTGATGGAAGATGGGTGGCACTGAGGGTGGGCTTTGAGGTTGCAAAAGTTCACATCATTCCTAATTAACTTTCTTCTCCTTTCTCTCCCCCCTTTCCTTTTCTCTTTCTCTCTTTTCTTTTTGTGTGCTTGTGGATCAGATGTAAGTAAATTCAGTTACAGCCCCAGCACCATGCCTACCTGCCTGTTGCCATACTGTCGCCATGATCACCATGGATTCTAGCCTATTGTGAGCCCCAAATTAAATGCTTTCTTTTGTAAGTTGTTTTGGTCAAGGTATTTTGTCACCACAATGGAAAAGTAATTAATACAGGACCTGAGAACTAATCTGCATGGCCACCTGCTCTCAACATTTAAGGATTCAAAATCTCTCTTAAGATTAGATCCTTATGCACATGGTTCAGAGAAACCGAGACTTGTCTTGTGTTATTCTATGTTTGGAAGCTCCAGGGATGACAGGCAAGCACTAGCAACAGAAAAATTCACACCACATCATGTCCTTTGTTTTATCCAGCAACCAGACCCAGCCATTTCAGTTCTTACTTGATATCCTAGAAGACAACAAAGAATCTTGGACCCGTCAGTTGATGGTTTTTTGCCTCCTCACAAGATATCCTTCATTGACATTTTTTTATAGGTTTTCTTTCTCTCATGAAAAATAAGAACCCAAAACATCTTCATGACAGCCTGAGTCTAGACTCTGCATTTTTTTGTTCTTACTATATCTATTTTAGAGCAACCATGATGCCTAAAACACAGATGAATAACAATAGTTTTTAATTGATTGGAGTAGCTAATAATGCAGCATGCATTTGAATAAGAGCACACACAGAGAATTCTCCCCACAAATTAACCAATGTCACCTAAATTACTAAACATAAAGCTGGTGATACAAGCCTGTGGCACCAGAACACTAGAAATGGAGGCAGGAAAAAGGAGTTTGAAGCTGACTTGAGACGTAGAGATATTTTGAGGCTAGCCTGGGCTTGTCTACAAGGTGGGAGCCTGACAAAACAAATAAAAAGGAGGAAAAGAAAGAAAAGAATGAGACAAATTTTCAGGAAACACTGGGTCCTCACTTAAGAATAACACAATGATGGCCATGTTTTAAATGTGAACTTATATAATGAACAGTGTTTCTTCTTTTTTCAATGCTAGGGATTGAAGCTATAGCTTCATACATGGCAGGCAAGATCTCTTCCAATCATCTATTCACGTATTTTCTTTGTTTTAATTTGTCTCAACATAATTTTGCTAATTTTCCCAGACAAGCCTTGAACTAGCTCTGTAGACTAGGCAGTCCTGAATCTGCAAACCTCTTATCTCAGCCACCCGAGTAGCTACAATATAGGCCTATATTACCAGGTCTGCCTTCTTCGCCATCAAAGTAAATATCACCTTTTCAACAGAAACTCCCACATAGCACATTGCTGAATGCTTAAAACATTGTAATGAATTCATATTAAACTAATAACTTCAGTGGGTTCATTTGAAATGGCTAAATCCTTCACATTGTAATTTCTTCATAGCATTTTAAATTTTATAACCTTAAAGCCCATTTACATGTTAACTATTTCTAACATAAGGTAGAGTGGAACTCTTGTTTCCAGTTTACAGATACCAAATACCTACAAATAACTGTCCTTTGGTAAATCACCACTACAGGGGAAACTTCAGTCGGGATCAAATCAATGCTTCTTCTCTATGAACTCAGAAGTTTTGTGTTCCTTTGTTTCTTAAAACATTGTTTTTATGCAATGTCTAACCTCTGCTTACTGAAATGCAACTAAACGTGTGTATGAGTTATTATACTCATTCTCAAAAAAATTTTGTGGTTATTTTTCATGACCAGATGTTCTTAAGCCAGCCATAAAATGTTTTGTGGAAAGCAACAGGAACCCAAATGGGTTTTAATGAAAACGTTGAAGTCCATGTATTTAAAAAGTTGTAACTGCCTTAATTAAAGCCATAGCAGAAGGCTGGCAAGGGCACACTGTCCAGCCATTTCATACTGAAGAAGTTTACAAACACAAACAATACATCCAAATCTAAGCATAGGACACCAAGATAAACCACCATTTCCTTCTAAATCAAAAAATTCCATTAGTGTCTGTGTGGTTAATGACTGCTTACTGATTTAATAATCCAGAAAGAAAATTACCTTAGCGGGGGAGGAGAGGGTTCTATAGAGGAAGCCAAAGCAATAATTTTTGTTTTGTCTTATTTGTCAAAATTCTTTTGGAATCACTTGTCTCACAGGTGAACCAAGAAAACCTGATTAAACAAAATCATTTAAATAAAAAGCTCAAGTAAACTCATTTGACGGTGTTCTCACCTCGGGGTGCATTCTCCCAGCTCCATTCCTTGACACTGTCAGCTCTAGGGCTCCTATTAGATGTCATTTCTGAAATCAGGATGCTGCTTGTAATCTAAATGAAATCACCAAGGACCATAAATCCTCCTCTGACCTCCTTGGGGCTGAGCTCCATGCTCCATTAGGCAGCTAAGCAGAGCAGAGTGAAGGTCCATCTCATCCCATCCACGCATGTCCAATGATCGCCACTTTGATCCACCCCTAATGCGAGGATTGCTATGATGTGGACAGAGGAGCCCCTTTTCAGACATCTGACTTTATAAACAGCAACTCCGTCCATGGACCATGCCATTAGCTAATGAGCATTAGCTTTTACTTTCTAATTTACATATCATTGCATTTGTTCACTTCAAGCCACAGTAGTGTTTAACTTTGTAAGGAAAATAAAGATACAAAAAATTATTAGAAGTAGATTAGTTTTATTTTAAAAATGTATTTTTTACCTTCAAATAGCATACCAGGGGCAGTTTCATAGCAATATGGCTGTTTTTTCCTTTATACTGTGAATATACAAAAACCTTCCTCTAAAACTGAGCTTAGGTGCTAGGAAATTAAAAATAAAGATGTTTCTGCTTTAAACATTGTGAGATTCCTACAGTGTTTCTTGGGTATGTTAGTAACAAATGCAAATGATGAAACATGCCTGCTCAATTGGTCCCACCATTTCCTGCAGGCTATTTGGCAAAACTTGTTTTCCAACAATCTGTAAGTCCTTAGACTGTGCATAGCTTATCTTGAGATCTTTATCTGCTTTTAAAAGTCTTATTCTTCATTGTATAGCTTCACTGGCTATTTTCAGTATATATGATTATCATATTTGAAGGAGGAGAATAGTCTAATTCCATCTTCTTTACAGAAAGATACACACATGCACACACCCCAATTTTATGTTTGGAAACTCGGGTTTAATTTCTGACATAAAAAACTGACTTTTCCTGTTCCCCTGATACCATTGCTTTCAATTGAAGCATTTGCATAATAAGGCTATGAATCATCTCTTCTGGACACCCTATCACCTGAGATCAGTGAATCCCCTCCTAGTTCTTTATTCATACCTTTTGACAACTTTTGTTGAATTCTTTCCAACCAGGCTTGACTTATCTGACACCATTAAAACAAGTTACAGTAAGTATCTTCTAACCCATGTATTCAGTGTCTTTCGGGATGGACATTCACCTTGTAGTCACTTCAGGCTTCCTCTAATTGTCAAGATCCATGGAAGACAGATTGCACTTTTTTGGATTTTCTTTCAATCCAGCAATTTGATGACCCCCAGCCCCCCCCCACATCATACACCAGTGCTTGTGTGATTTGCATGCTTCTTAGCCTGTCCTGCTGGGCTCATAGTGATAAAGACATAAAAGTGTGGCACCATTTCAAACAGGGAAACTGCCTGGGGAATTGCTTACTCTGTAGTGTTATGACTAGGCAGAATGAAAATGAACCTCTGTCATTCTGTAAGCTCTTCTGGAATCCAAGGCTTGGTCATTAAAACAAGTCTGGCCCCCATCCCTGATTTCGGACTTCCTTAGACGGACACATTCAGTTAAAAATGAAAACCAATTTCTCCCTTATAGAGCTGATATGGACTTGAAATATTTGCCTTTCATCCAGAAATTATCTTAAAGAGGAAACCATGATTGTTGGGAACAAACAAACAAACAAAACCCCTCACATTTGACTCCCAGTTTCATAATTCACACCATCATTTCGCACAAATGACTTCAACTTTGGGAGTTTCAGTTTTTCCATCTCTAACACCGTGTCTCAATCCATGGGTCATGACCCTTTCACAGGTCACCTAACCATCACATTATGATTCATAACAGTAGCAAAATTACAGTTATGAAGAAACAACGAAAATAATTTTATGCTTGGTGTTACCACAACATGAGGAACTGTGTTGAAGGCCACACCATTAGGAAGGTGGAGAACCACTGATCTATAATATGAAAATAAAAATAATACTGGTCTATTGACTGACATTTTGTATATAAAACACATTTAGAACTTTACTTTGCACATGAAAAGTATAAACAAATATTTCCTTGCAATAAAGTTGTACATACCACATCTGACCATTGACTATGCATCTAATGTCATATGACATTGTATAGGCAAAATGTTTCCAAAGGAGTATTTTCTGAACATGTTTTATAATCAGACTATCTGGGAAATCTTGATAGTTGAAAGGGATTCAGAGAGAGTACCTAGCTCTTTGAGTTGGCCTAATGTGAAGAGTTCTACATGGGAACACAGGGTGCCAGACTCCTAGGTAAGTGCTCTTGTTCTACAGAAGTGGATGGGATCAACTCTTCTCAAATAATTATTAATAATTTCATTTCCAGAAAAGACTTGCATGCTTTGGAGAAAGAGTATAATTCTGTTTGTTTAACCTGGAGTGCCAAATGAGTTGTGCTAAGAAGAAATTGTGCTCAAACTGAAGGTAAAACACCCATTGCCTGCCAAGGCAGTTGCAGCTCTATCTGTGGTACACTCTGTGGAGCACTGCCCCTCCTCCACTCAGCACAGACCTTTGTCACAGAATAGACTTGTTTCCTCTCGTTGAACTGTTTCTTTGTTGTTATTACTGAGCACTGTAATTAAACATTCTTCCTGAATCTGCTTGGCAGCTGCCACTGTTCTAAGAAACCATTCATAGCCCTGTATATTATTATCCTAATCCCCTGTCATAAAGAAAACTACTTAATGCCAAAAATCAGATTCAAATACTGAAAGAGTTTTACACTGGGCTTTATTAGAATGAGCATTAACTGACACAGCAAGATGGGGAGGGAGGAGTCCAATTCTTTAATGCACCAGGACTCTGTTAGGTTAAAATAAGCATGCAATTTTGAGTTCTACTTGAGTTATATTCAGCTTATGTGTTAACTTCAACATGGCTTGGGAAGCATTCACTGAGTTGAATATTCATGTGGCATGCAGGATACAGACACTGAACCCAATTTAGTAAATGAATCCTTGTAATTTCACCAAAAGCCCGCTGAGAGATTATTATGCAGATTTAGGAGGGAATATCACTGAAGCAATTCTTGCGATGTCTTCAGTCACCAAGGGCTCAAAAGTGAGTAAATCTCAAATCATTGCCTACGTGTTTACTGCTACCAGCTTCATCTTCGGAACTTTGTGACATTACCTCCACTCTGTCTCATCTCCTATTTTCCCTTCAATATTCTTGCCCTTGAGCGAAGAGCCTGCATCATAACACCTATGAGCACTGCCAAGTTCCTCCTGACAATATCCTGGCTGCCATAATGCTAGCAATCTGTTCCAATCCTGTCACTGCAAAATCTCATTAAAGCAAATGAATGCCCAGTCACAAGCAGAGAGGTGCACAGCAGAATGGGGTCACATTTACAGGAGCAGTTATGCCTTGGACAGGACCTCCTGATGTCTTCAGAGAAGTCACCTATGTCTAAGGTCAGGACTGAGAGGTCTGTCACCAGTGTCAGCTGTACAAAACAACAGTATACAGACCTGGTGCTCCTATTTTCTCAACAGCCTTCAACAGGCTCCTAAGAAATAGATTCTAACCCTGTACAATTTCCCAAAGACTGAAGTAGAGGGAAATACCATACAGGTTGTTAGAATAAAGCTTGAAGCATGTGCCAGATAGCCAGGACTCCTGAGTAGATGAGAATCAAGCCTGAAAGTATCTCATGGCTTCTCTGAAAAATCCAGGTAGACTCTGGCCATACCATTCCCAAACCAATTGTATAGCTAAATCTTCACTTCTATTATAATTTTCTTTAATAGTGAAAAACATGCACACAGTTTAATAGGTGGCTAACCCCAGGTCATACTTTAAATTAGCAAGAGAACCAGAAATGTGAACTTCTGGGAGCAATCACTCATGGAATCACAACACTTCGATACATAAAATGAACCTATGAGGTTCAAACCTAACAAAACACTGTCACAGCTCTGTAAAGCTGTTGAAAATTCATAGAAAATTCCAGATAACTTGGGAGCAAAAGTTTCCATTACACCTTGCAATATCATCTTGTATCTCTACATATTTTTCTTTCTTACTGAAATTATTTCCATTGTTCTTGGATTGAAACTAAAAAGATCCTGACACCGTGACACATAGTACACTGTACACTGCACCTAACATAGGATCCTGACGCCATGACACAGACTACACTGTACACTGCACCTAACATAGGATCCTGACGCCATGACACAGACTACACTGTACACTGCACCTAACATAGGATCCTGACACCATGACACAGACTACACTGTACACTGCACCTAACATAGGATCCTGATGCCATGACTCAGACTACACTGCACCTAACATAGGATCCTGAAGCCATGACACAGACCACACTGCACCTAACATAGGATCCTGACCCCATGACACAGACTACACTGTAACCTGCACCTAACAACATATTAGCTTTACAGGGAAAGTAAACCCCAAGTTTGCTCATTCAGTTTTTTTCTATGCTTCCCCAAGTTAATCTGAAACTAGTACTGATCTATTTACATGTATGTGAAAGCTAACAAGATAATGCAAGGAAAGTCCTCAACAGCTAGGACGGAGATTTGTAACGTTTAGTGACTTTATTTATTATTCTTTATTGATATAGCACATACCTCCCATCGTGATTTTTGTGTAAATTGATCTCAGGCACAGCATATTGTTGCACATTTCAAAGCCCTTAGTGAAAAACCTCTGAGGAGAGATTGATTGGAATGGGTTTTCTTCTCAGTTTTATGTATATTGCTATGTAATCTTGGATAAGGATACTTTTTATATTGACTCAAAATAGACAATAGAGTTAAAGTCTGGGGATCATATTCATATACTTACAGGACAACAATCAGAAGTTAGGTGTCCAAGGGACTCCAAAACCTTTTAGAAAGGAATAAAAGCAGCCAGTCATCATCAGTCATGATTGCTAGATCACTGTGTGGTCCATAAGTGAGCATCCCCAGAATGCCAGGGAAATGACTGGAAATATGGGGCTATAGGGGTTAAATCCTCATTTTATCTCGCTCCTAGGTGATTCATGAATGCAGAAAAGCTTGATTGACAGTTTCCCAGACCTAGTTTATATAAGAAAAGAAATATGAGAGAAAAGATATCAAAATGTTTAGAATAGTGAGTGACCAGCTCAAGTCGTTGTGGGGTTGGGGATGACTTTGGGTGTTTTCTCCACTTAAAAGTATGGCTTCAGGAAATGTGAGGAGAGCTAGGAAGTGGAACATTTAATGAATCACATGCAATGGTGGGGAGCTGCCATTTTAGGGAACTTACAACTTACATTTGGAAGGATCTGAGATGACCCAGGACAAGAACAAGGAAATTGGAGAGCAGTTAGAGGCAAGGAAGGAGCTGGTCAAGAGTAGTCCACCTGCCCTCCATTGTGTGTGCTTTGGTACTTGGTTTTCTGACAACAAACACTGCTGGGGTTTGCTTCATTGTAGTGTTGACCTGTGGGCAGAGGTAGAAAGGCGGTAGATAAGGGGATTGGAAGTTGCTCAGTCAGCTTATATAGTTCAGTTTTAAAGGCCATTAACCCAGATGACTGCATCTCTATTTCCTGTTTCATCAAAACTCCTCTTTTTCCTTTTCAGGCAGAAGACACACTTCATATGATTTGCAGTGACTGTGAACATAAACAGTGTTCCAGGCTCCATAGGTCAGAGAGGAAGCTAGCTCCACCGCTCCACTGTGGCTTTCTTTGACTTTGTACTGCTGCATGTCACAATGATATTCTCAAAGTTTTCCATCATTGTTATTGTTGTGGTTGCATATACCCACAGTGTTCATACACCAGAAACTTGGTCTTCAATATTGTGACAGTGGAAGATGATGGAGTCTTTAAAAGGTAGGATTTGGTACAAGGCAATCAAGTCAGTGGAGATGCATCAAGCAGGAGTAGCGTAGATCTCAAGGGAAGACCCTATTAGATTCCAAGAGAGCGGGCTGCTAGAGAAGAGAAAGACAGGTTTTTCCCAATTTCTGTCTTCCTGTCTGCTACGTAATTTCTCCTTATTGTCCACACTTTTGCCATGATGTTATCCATCTTGATAGGACAAGTCAAAAAGGTCTGCACCAGAGGCCAGTCTGAGAGATTGCCTGATGGTCAGATTTGCAGCTTCCTAAACTGATTGCTAAGAAATCTAATATTTATGAATTACCTACCTTGGATATTTGGTATTTAGATAATAGATATTTAGAGCAGTGACAGACAAATAGTTACGTTTGTTGTTTCTCAGGAAGTCTTTGTTCTGATCCTTGTAAAATGAGGATAGCTTTAGATCTGATACTGTGTGTTTGTGTCTAATTGACTATATTACCGCACCTAACCCAGAACTCACTTGCTATCAATCAAACTGAATTAATTTATAATTACTTAAGAACATTAAAATCCTTAAAAATTTATTAAAAAATCTCTATTAAAACACATAAAAATTAGCATATAGATTTTGAGGGCCAAGAATAAAAATGAGAGGTGTGTATAGAGTGAGGAAATACCTTTATTGTTATATGATTTTTTCTTCCTATTTAGTCTCAGTTTAGATCATGTCCATGAATCTCATTTAAGGAGTGAATCCTTCAAGTCAGCGTGATACTCTCTGCCTCAACTACACAAGGACATACATATGATGAGGGATTCAAACCATATTTCCACAGAGTTTCTAGTACTTATTTGTTCATGCAAGTCTCGCTTAAATCACAGATGCCTAATCTTAAATTATCAGGCCAAAGAAGGAGTAGATTTGGCTCTCCAGCCATAGCTACTGCAATCTTCAGATGACATCCCTGAAGCAACCTGTTGTGTTGACTTCCTCTTGACACACCATCTCCAAGAGTGGTTATGCAGGAGGGTCAGAGTGAGACAGACACTGCCCACAAAATTGGCTCTTCTTGATTCCATGTGTGCACATTTCCAAGCCTATGGGAGCAATGGGGACACATGTTTTGCTTTACACTGCTACTTTTCCGCAATTTTCTCTGCCTCATTCCACAGAAAACCAGCACACTCACAATCTTGATTGCTTCTGCTGCTGTCTCTAAGCAATACTCTTGTTAACATTAACAGCAAACTGGAAGCAGATGTAAGTGTGTGTGTGTGTGTGCCTGTGCATATGTGTGCACATGTCTCTGTGTGTGGGTGGTGTGTGTGCGTGTCTGTGTGTGTGCATGGGTATGATGAGCTGTTAGTGAAGAGGCATGGAAACCACCTCCAGTTTCTCTTAAAACCACTGCCATCTGAACACTAAGAACCAGGAAGTGGTTCACTTGCAACTTTCCTCCTACCAGTTCTCATTCCACTTCCTGTCCCTCTCACCTTCCCATGGTCTACTGCAAAGACCTTATTAATGATCTCTAGACTCTCAGAGCTCATTTCTGAAACCCCTCAGTGCTTCCACACTTTCCTTAATACCACAACTCCTAGTGTCACTTCGAATTATGAGGGGTAGTCGTCATCCAACAGACAATACTTAAGACTTGGCACAACAGGGACTGAGAGAGCAATCACACAGAAAAAGGGTTCTGCATCTGGGGATGCTACACATGAACAACATTTGGAAATGCCCAGTGAACTAACTGGAAAGAATACAAAGGCAGCCAGGCAATGGTGGCACATACCTTTAATCCTAGGACTAGGGAAACAGAGGCAGGTGAATCTCTATGAGCTCAAGGCCAGCCTTGTCTGCAGAGCAAATTCTAGGACAGTCAGAGTTACACATACACAGAGAAAACCTGTCTCAAAAAACAAACAAACTAAAAACTAAAAACAAAACAACAACCACAAAAAGAATAAAAAGAGCATTTCATAAGAGAGTAGTAGAAACTAAAACTTCAAAGTCATGAAGAAGCAATACTTAATAGATTAAAAATAAACATTTACTTATAGAGTCTTAATGTTGGAAAATAATAAATTAGGTATGAATGGAGAAGAAGTAGGCAATCTTACTATGTAAAAAGCTGGACATGGTTGAGCATGCCTCCAACGCCGTCACTGAAGACAGAGAAATACAGATGCCAGCAGCATGCTGGCCAGCCAGACTAGCTGAAACAGTGGCCTTCAGGTTCAATGAAAGACTCTGTCTCAAGGAAATATGGCAGTGCCAGTTGGCTCTACAAGGTAAGTGTTCCCATGAGCACAGTCATGCGTGCATGCACATATACATGCACACACATAACACACTAAATACATATATATGTACATAAATGAATGAAAAAACAAAACAAAATTTTTCTCTAATATTAAGATCCTCCTTAATAGACAAAAGCCAAAATAAAAATGAGTAAAAAGATTCAAACAAATCCAAATGTTAATAAAACATCACTTAAGTACCTTAGATGTTCAATCACAGACCTACAACAGGGAACAACCATTAAAACCACACCAACATGCCACTGGTATAGCTATTATAGTAGCACAGTCCATTGGGAAAGCTGTGGGTAAGCAGAGCAGTGATAACTGGAGATTAATTCAGCCCCTATGCAGGGGAATCTCGGTATTCATAAATTACCCTACAATGAACCTCTATACTAAAGTATATATGCATAGTGTGATATGTCATAGATTAATTTATTAGCAATTTATTAGAAGTAGCTTAAGGGGAATAAACAGAGAATAGCTTAACAGCATTCTACCCTGCTGTGAAACTTGAACTAGATAAAGTTATACAAATTGATAGAGTGAATTTATTGAATTAAACAAGCATAGTATAAAATAATATGCATAATATTCTGCTTTATGTATAAAGAAAACACTGTATTTTCTGAATTGTTCTGAAATAAATTCAATACAGATAAATTATAAAATAATGAGGTTGGTCCTTTCTGGATATGAGTGGAGAAAACAAGCGAATGGAATAGACTAGAAACATTGAGCACACTGACATGTCTCACTGGTCCTTTTGTACATTTCTGACCTTGTTAAAAGAAGGGGAAAAATCTAAAGTGGAAAACAAATGGACAAAACGAACTGAAAATATTATAAGTGACTAACACATGCAGTAAATGAAAATACATAAACTGATACAAATCGCTTCTGAATGCATTATTCAGGATGGACGTCTTCAGGCTAGAGGGAAAGAACTAGACAGGTGCTGGTATAACGTTAGTGCCTTCTTTTTCACTGAGCTGTGAGCAAAGAGTTCTGAACATTTCTGTAGATTATGAGATTGAGTAAATAAGGGAATACATTGTGGAAAATGGCAGTCCCAGTTCGTGATGTTGAAGTCACAAATACAACCTCAAGCTGTCTCCCCAGAAGATACTTCTTAAACACAAAGAGAAAATGGTGACTTAGCCATGGATAAACTTCACAGATGCTCAAATGATGACCCATCGTCAGTTTGCAAGATACTCATCTTATCATCCTTCCAAAACAAAGCCTTGAAAATGATTCAGTGTCCTATGTTTGCCATGCATTGTCTGAAAGACACATCTGAGTATCACTGTGAATACACACCAGACAGAGCCATGTTCAGGGGCAGACTACAGGACAATTGAACTATAATCTTCCAAATGATCCAGGTCAAACAAAGATAGAATTGTTACATCTGAACTACAACAAATATCCCCAAAACAGCACATCTCTTCAGATAACAAGGAAAGTGAAAGGTTATCTATAAATTTGGCAATGTTGTATTAATATCAATTACCTTTTACATTTTACTCATGTGTGTATATTAATTGCACATTATGGTGGATTTTCATGAGGATATTTTTATTCAAGTGTACCACGTACCTTGTTTATATCTTCCCACTTCTGTTTTTGTCTCCCAATTCATTTCCTTCCTTAGTCCCCTTCTTTTCAACAATGATCCTCTTTATTTTTGCACAGACGCACCTCGGAGGAGGAAGGGAGGATATGATACATTTGTCTTTCTAAATCTGGCTTTATCTTTTTCTTTCTTTTTGACATTTGTCCTATGACTGCATAAATCTGCTGGTATGTAGGGAATACACAGAGAAGTATTTATACATAAAAGAGCCAATATCAGCAACTTGGTCTCAGAAAGCTCAGGAAAATAATCCCTGTTGTGAATATATGTCCGCATATGCATGTGACTACCCAGCCAGGCACATCTTCACATGTATGGAGAAAAGGTGGAGAGTGTCAAATGCTAACATCTGGGGGAAGTTCACATTGGTTCTGTATACTGTCATCATAACTTTTTCTGAGGCTCTAAAATTATGCAAAAGATCCACATGAAGAAAACTGAAGACAAGTTTAACATCCCACCCCTGCCAAGACTAAGGTGCTCCAAAGCTCTCCTCCCTCAGCTAAGACATGAGTTGCCTGACAGCTCAGCCACCCTCCAGCAGGCAAGTTGAGACACTGCTTCCACTGGACGATTCTCTGCTCCATGGTACAGGAGGAAAGGTCAGCAAAAATCCTTCCCTCCTGTTGTGGATTATCAGTTTAATATGTCCTGTTAATGCATTCAAGGCTACTTCCCACTTTCTCTTCTATCAGTTTCAGAGTAACTCTATTTATGTTGAGGTTTTCAATCCACCTGCACTTGAATCTTGTGCGTGGGAATGGACACGGATCTATTTACATTCTTCTACATGTCAACATCCTGTTATATCAGCACCATTTGTTGATGACACTTTCTTTTTTCATATACAAAAAGAACTCAAGAAACTAGATACCAAAAAATGAAATAATCCAATTAAAACTGGGGTAATAGATCTAAACAGAGAATTCTCAACAGAAGAAACTCATATAGCCAAAAGACATTTAAGAAATTTTCAACATCCTTAGCCATCAGAGAAATGAAAATCCAAATGACTCTGAGATACCAATCTTATACCAGTCAGAATGGATAAGATCAAAAACATTAATAACACTTTATGCTGCAGAGAATGTGGAGTAAGGAGAACATGCCCCCATTGCTGGTGGGAGTACAAACTTGTATAGCCATTTTGGAAATCAATACTGCAGTTTCTGAGAAAACTGGGAATCAACTTACCTCAAAACCCATCAATACCACTTTTAGGCACATACCCAAAGGATGTACAATCATACCACAAGGACATTTGCTCAACTATGTTCATAGCAGCATTATTTGTAATAACTAGAACCTGGAAACAGCCTAGATGTCCATCAACTGAAGAATGGATAAACAAAATGGGTTCATTTACACAATGGAATATTGCTCAGAAGTAAAAAGCAATATCTTGAAATTTGCAGGCAAATGGATGAAACTAGATAAAATATCCTTAGTGAGGTAACCCAGACACAGAAATACAAATACAATATGTATTCACTCATAAATAGATATTAGATGTAAGGATGTAAGGACTTTAAAATGCTAATTAACCCAATTAATAAATGGGGCACTGAACTGAACAG